>OU892288.1:6150979-6320480 GCA_917834065.1 Ceutorhynchus assimilis
AAGTGCAAGAATTAAATTAAAAATTAAATACCTAATAAATTCAGAAGCAAGAAGCAGCGAGTTTCCCTAGCCTAGCCATTGAAGGTTGAAGGAGTCGTCGAATAAAAACTGAAAGTGATTGTGTTGCGATTTGAGGGATTGAGATAGGCTTGTCCCCAGGAGTGAGAAGGACAGCGGACAGCGGCCTGGCGTCGACGTCATCGCCGTGGTTGGACAATAAAAAAATAAAATAAATGAGCATAATATTGTTTAATTTAATAATATTTTGGATTTTGGAAACGGTAAGGACTTGAAGGCCTGGTAAGTCATTTTCAATTTTTTTTTTTTTTTTTGGATAAATAGATATAAAGAGTCTTTTTTTTATTCCTATTTTCCCTTTTTTAAATGAACAAATATTCAGCAATTATTACTCGTTAATGTATTTTAACATATTTTGGCTACTTTTGATCGGTAATTAGGTAATTAATTAATAATAAAAATGAGTAAGGCTAATATTAAAAAGCTCAAAAGCGACCGCAAACAAGTAGTTTCACAGTTGAAGAGGTTTAACACATTCATTAAGTCATGTAATCAACTCACAAATCAATTAACAATAAAAGAAAGGCTCTCCAAGTGTGAACAATTATGGGATGATTTTAATAAAATTCAAATGGAGTTGGAATATTTAGAGGACACTCCAGAAGCACAGGAAGATAGGGAATTATTTGAAAATAAATATTTTGAAACGATTTGCATGTTCAAGGAATTATTAAATGATTCAAATATTAGTAGTAATAATTTAAATAGTTCTAATTCTTCTCAAGGCAAAATTGGAACCGTTTCTGACGTAGTGAAATTGCCACCTTTAGATTTACCTCAATTTGATGGTAATTATGAAAATTGGAGTTGCTTTTTTGACACATTTGTGGCTCTTATTCATTCCAATAATAATTTAGGTAATGTACAAAAATTTTACTACCTCCAGTCTTGTCTTAAGGGTGAGGCGACTCAGGCAATTAGCTCAATACAAGTCACAGATTTAAATTACGAAATTGCCTTCAAGATATTATGTGAGCGTTATGAAAATAAAAGATTAATAATACAAAGTCATTTAAGATCTCTTTTTGATATGCCATCAATAAATAAAGCCTGTCATTCAGAATTAAGGAAATTTTTGGATACAATTCAAAAAAATGTAAGGGCATTAAGGGTTTTAAATGAACCAGTTGATTATTGGGATACAATTTTAGTTTTTTTGTTAAACCTTAAATTAGATGTAATTTCTAAAAAAGAATGGGAAATGTTTAGTCTAAAAAATAATTCTACAAGTTACAATGATTTCATGAATTTTCTCACAGAAAGATGTCAGGTATTAGAAAGTGTGGAAGCAAGTAGATAAGTTGTAGTAAAGACACTTGATAAGCCCCAAATAAAACCTCCCATAATACGCACTCGTGCCTATTTGGCAGGTTCTAATAATTCTCAGTGCTTATTTTGTAATAACGGCGAACATTCTATTTGGAATTGTTCTAAGTTTTTAAGTATTTCAGAACAAGAGCGGGTAAATGAAGTCAAAAAATTGCGACTTTGCCTAAATTGTTTAAAGCCAAATCACTTGAGTTATCAGTGTACATGGGGTGGGTGTCGAAAGTGTAGCAAACCCCATCATACCTTGCTTCATATACATTTTTCACATGACTTATCCAAAAATAAAGAGCCTCAGGCTCGGATTGAAAAGAAAAATGAAGATAACGTCTCAAAAAATAGAAGTGGTTCAGAAAATAAAACACACGCTCATGTAAACACATCGTGCGAAGCTATACCCTCTGATTCGTCTGATTTAAGTGCTAATTTAAGTGATTGCAGTGAAAATATTGTTTATAAATCTGTTAATACTCACACTTTAAATGAGGTTAGTGGTGGTGAAGTGTTGCTGTCGACTGCGAGGGTGTTAGTGAGTGATAAGAATGGAGAGTTACATGAAGTGAGAGCCTTATTAGATAGTGGCTCGCAGTCAAATTTCATCACAAATGATTTAGTAAATAACCTAGGCTTGAATATGAATGAAATAAATATGTCGGTATCAGGAATAAATAATTCAGTAACGAAATCTTCAAAGTTTGTACAACTTACAATTCATAGCTCAAAGTATTGTTCATTTTCAGCAAATTTGCAATTCTTTGTTTTAAATAAAATTGCCAATAATTTACCAACAATTCCTATTAATCAGAAGGCTCTTAAAATTCCTTCAAATATTTTTTTGGCTGATCCACATTTAATATACCGGGTTCAATTGATATTCTTTAAGGAGCTAATGTATTTTTCGAAATTTTGTGTGCGGGACAAATTAGAACAGAGAAGGAAATGCCAATAATGCAAAAAACTAGACTAGGTTGGGTAATTTCAGGATGTGTTCCTTATGTGGCTAACTCGGTGACTAATAAAACAAAATCTGCAGTGAATAGTGTTCAAACAATTTGTAATTTTACATCTAATAATGACATACAAAATCAATTGGAGAAGTTTTGGATTGTTGACGAGGTTCAGCCATTGAAATTTCTTAGAAGGGAAGAAAATGAATGTGAGGAGTTATTTGTAAAAACAACCAAACATGAATCTGATGGAAAATTTATAGTTGAATTGCCAACAACAGAAGGAATTGAAAAAATAGGAGAGTCTAAAGAAATGGCTATAAGAAGATTTTATAAATTGGAAAGGAAACTTGAATTAAATAAGGAAATCAAAAAAGAATATGTAGAGTTCATGGAAGAATATGAAGCCCTAGGACACATGTCATTGATACCCAGTACTGAAATTGAAATAAATGATCGACCTATTTATTATTTACCGCATCATCCGGTTATAAAGGAATCGAGCACCACCACCAAGTTGAGGGTGGTGTTTGACGCCAGTGCCAGGACAAATATGGGAATAAGTTTGAATGATAAACTAAAAAGTGGCCCAGTAATCCAAGATGAATTATTTTCCATACTGTTACGATTTCGTCACCATAATGTAGTATTAGGAGCTGACATAGCGAAAATGTATCGGCAAGTGTGGATAAAGGAGGAGCAAAGAGATCTTCAAAGGATAGTATGGAGAATAAATTCGGATGATGAGTTAAAGCATTATAGACTCAATACGGTGACTTATGGCACAACACCTGCATCATTCTTGGCAATTCGCAGCCTGCATATGGCAGCAGATGAGGAACAAAATAATTATCCAAGGGCATGTGAAGAAATCAGAAAAAACTTTTACGTAGACGATTTATTGACAGGAGCAGAATCTATAGACAAGCGATCAAATTAAAAACTCAAATTTCGGAAGTGTTGAAAAAGTCAGGATTTGTTCTTAGAAAGTGGGTTTCAAATAAAAAAGAAGTTTTAAATCAAGAAGAATATGATGTTGATATCAAGCATTACATAGTTGAAGAAACGATCACAAAGACATTAGGAATAGCATGGAATATACAAAATGATAGCTTACAATATACAGTAGTTCAGAATAATAATTTTAGACCAACTAAAAGAAATATTTTATCAATTATAGCCAAGGTGTTTGATCCTCTTGGTCTTATAGGACCTGTCATAGTGAAGGCCAAAATATTGATGCAGAAGTTGTGGAGTAAGAAATTAGAGTGGGATGATCAACTTTCACCAGAATTAATTGAGATGTGGGCACAATTTTATAACGATTTGCCTGGATTAAATGATTTTAATATTCCTAGACATGCATTCTGTGATGAGCCATGTATCATAGAATTGCACGGATTCTGCGATTCGTCGGAGAAGGCTTACGGAGCGTGTATATATGTGAGATCAATAAGTGCTAATGGGTGTATTAATACGTACCTTTTGTGTGCCAAGTCGAGGGTCGCTCCGATAAAAACCTTAACAATAGCAAAATTAGAGCTGTGCGGGGCATTGTTGCTGTCAAAATTGATGGTTAAGACAGTGCAATCGCTGAATGTTGATATAAGAAAAATTCACTATTGGACTGATGCTAAAATAGTTTTAGCTTGGTTACAGGCAGAGCCTGCAACTTGGAATGTGTTTGTAGCACATCGTGTTGCATAAATACAACAAATAACGAACAATGGCAATTGGGACCACGTATTAGGCAGCGAAAATCCAGCGGACTTATTATCCAGGGGTTGTAGCCCAAGCAATATGATTGACTCAAATTTGTGGTGGAAGGGACCCTCTTGGTTATGTCAAGAAAATCAAGAGTGGCCGTCAAATACAACATATTTGGATGATTTAGAAGATATACCAGAAAGACGTGTTGTAAGGCAAGTATTTACGTATATTTTGGAACAAGACATTTTTGAAAGATATTCTACATTCTCTAGGCTACAACGAGTAGTAGCCTACATTTTAAGATTTTACAAAAACCCATTATTTCCTCAAAATAAAATTTTAGACGAAACCTTATCAGTGTCTGAATTAGAACAATCATTGGTTTGTTTGGTACGTATGTCACAAATTGTTTCATTTTCTGACGAAATTCATTGTTTAAAATCGAAAAAACCCATCGCAAAAAATAGTAAATTACTTGAATTAAATCCCTTTTTAGATCAAAATCAAATATTAAGAGTAGGGGGTCGATTGAAAAAATCCGAAATTCCATTTGCACAAAAACATCCAATGATTTTAGATAGAGCTCATAAATTAAGTGAAATTATAATTAAAAATGAACACAAAGAAATTTGCATATGGGTCCACAAAATTTATTATCAAATATAAGAACAAGGTTTTGGATTCTTGGTGGCATTAACACAATAAAAAGAGTTCTTAAGGCTTGTATCATTTGTTTCAGAGTAAAGCCAAGAGGCCTTAACATTCTCATGGGTGAATTGCCTGAGCAACGGATTACCCCTGCTAAACCATTTTATAATTCAGGTGTAGATTATGGTGGCCCATTCAGTATTAAAACCTCAACTCTTAGAAATGCTAAAATAGTTAAAGCTTATCTTTGCCTTTTTATATGCTTTGTGACCAAAGCTGTGCACTTGGAGGTCGTATCCGATTTGTCCACTCCATCTTTTCTCAATGCACTCAAACGATTTATCGCAAGACGGGGCAGGTGCCAGAATATTTTTTCCGATTGCGGAACTAATTTTGTGGGGGCAAAAAATGAAATGTCAGAGTTTCTCACATTAGTACATAACAAAGACTTTAACAGTAAAATTGCTGAATATTTGGCTCATGATGGGATAAAATGGAACTTTATCCCAGCCTGTTCACCTCACTTCGGGGGGCTCTGGGAGTCTCACATTAAAATTGCTGAAAATTATCTAAGGAAAATAATTGGAAATGCTTCGTTAACCTTTGAGGAACTCACGACTGTTTTTTGTCAAATTGAGGCATGTATGAATTCTAGGCCTTTAAGTCCCTTATCAAATAATATAACAGATTTGTCGCCTTTAACGCCTGGTCATTTTTTGGTAGGCGAAGCATTGATTACACTACCAGAATCTGATGTACGGGATCTCAAATGTAATAGGTTAAGTAGATATCAGCATTTAAAATTTATTGTTCAGACCTTTTGGGACAGATGGAATCGCGAGTACTTATGTGAACTTCATAGGCGTAATAAGTGGAAGTGTCATAAAGATTCTAACATTAAAGTAGGAGATTTAGTCGTATTGAAAGACGAAAATCTCCCACCGTTAAAATGGGCGATGGGACGAATTGAAAATGTGTATCCTGGATCAGACGATATAGTTCGCGTAATGTTGGTGAAAACTACGAACGGATTAGTAAAGCGAGCAGTGTCAAAAGTGTGTGTTTTACCTATAGATGACTAGATGAATGATTTGTTTATTTAATATGATTATTCTTATTTTTTTTTATTTTTTTTTTCTTTATTCAACATTTTGTTAACGATAATGGCATTTAATAATTTGTTTAGTTTAGATAGGTGCTATTATGATATTTGTTATATTATTATCAATGCTATTTTTGAGGATAATTTACTTTATTTTTATTATTCGATTTTCATGTTCAGTAGAGTAAGTGTTTATAATACTATGTAATACTTTACTATTGTGTAGGATTTTGTTTCAAATTTTTCAGGAAAAACTTATTTTGTTTTGTACTTTCATTTTTGAAAGCAATCCTTTCAAGGGGGGCGGTATGGCGAAATAATATATTCTCGAATATAATAATATGCTCCAGAATATTCTATTTTAAATATTAAATAATAGAGGTATAAAATTTTCCATAGCAACAACACCCAATATGCCGCGCCACTTGATAGCAATTCTAATTCTTCGAACGCAATCTAGAATTCAATTCTGATTGGTCGAACACGACTCCGGAATTCTAGGCTTTTCCCTGAGTATGTAAAAGAGACCACAGAGTCGCATTGTTAATCAGTTACGCGCAAGAGTTTCTAATATTAATAAGAGCGTCGTGGCAAGCTCAGTTTTTGAAGTTTTGTTTTTGGCTGCGGTCAAAAAATCATTCACACAATTGTAAATTTGTAAATAGCAATGTAAAGTAGTGAAGTAGTTCTGTGAATAAATACTTAGTGGTGTAAATAAGACAAAACCAGCGTTTAATTTCAATAAAAACAGCGACGAATTCCATATACAGTCCACTAATAATGAACACCACGACACAAGCCATTCGTCAACTATGTCTAGAATATAGAGACATCTTCTATTGTGAAGACGTACCATTGAGTTTTACGAATGTTATTAAACATCAAATTAAATTAACTGACGAAACACCAATTTTTGCCAAAATGTACAGATACCCCGAAATACACCGACAAGAAGTTAAGACTCAAATCAATAAATTATTGGAACAAAATATGATTAGAGAGTCAAATTCACCATTTTCAGCTCCTATATTAATAGTACCAAAGAAACTTGATGCATCTGGAAAACCAAAATTTAGATTATGTGTCGATTATAGGAAGTTGAACGAAAAACTGTTGATGTTAAATTTCCATTACCCAATATCAACGAAATTCTATATAAATTGGGAAAAGCCAAATATTTTTTCGACTTTAGACTTAGCAAATGGATACTATCAAATTGAAATGGATGCAGAAGACTTTTATAAACAGCATTTAGTACTGATTTAGGACATTATGAGTTGACCAGAATGCCCTTCGGTCTAAAGAACACAGCAACATTCCAGAAAGCAATAAATAATATCTTGCGTGGATTGCAGAATGAAATTTGTTTTGTTTACTTGGACGATATAATAATTTGTAGTAGCAGCTTACAAGAACACATACTTACGGAAAATTTTCGACAGATTACGTGAAGCTAAATTCAAAGTACAACTAGACAAATCTGAATTTTTGAGACCAGAATTTCAATATCTAGGACATATTGTAACCAAACACGGGATTAAACCAAACCCAAATAAAATCGCCGCTGTTAAAAATTTCCCTTTGCCGAAAACCCAAAAAGACATAAAATCTTTTCTCGGTTTAGTTGGTTACTACAGACGTTTTATTCAAGACTTTGCCAAAGTAACAAAGCCAATGACCTTTTGTTTAAAGAAAGATGCAAAAGTCCAGTATACTTCAGAATTCATAAAATCCTTTGAACATTTGAAAAACCTTTTAATTAATGCCCCAATTTTATCTTACCCAGATTTTTCCCAACCTTTTATCGTCACTACTGACGCCAGCAATTATGCAATTGGCGCTGTTCTTAGTCAAGGAACTATTCCAAATGATAAACCTGTTGCATTTATAAGTCGAACTCTGAACCAATCACAAACTCGATACTCTACTATCGAAAAAGAAGCACTTGCAATTGTTTATGCTTGTAAGACATTCCGACCCTATATTTATGGACGAAAATTCACTCTATACACAGATCATCGTCCACTAGTCTGGTTATTAAATGTAAAAACCCAAGATTCTAAGCTAATTAGATGGCGACTACGTCTAGAAGAATATGACTATGAAATACGTTATCGAAGTGGATCCCAAAATAAAGTCGCAGATGCTTTATCTCGCATACAATAATAACGATAATCAATAATCCCGGTGACGTAAACCAAGACATACTAGAATATTTAAAAAACTTGGCCGAAAATCCAATTCCAAGTACTTCCAAATGAAAAGTCAAACGAAACTCAAGACAAACAAAAGAAAATTAATGTAATTTCTGAAATAATTAGAAACCCAACAACATCAGACAACACTGTACATATTGTTTGCCCAGCGGATTTGAGTCTACGGACGGAATTCGGACGTAAATGTGCCATGTTGCCACGTTTAATTATAAAAAAGCGAAAATACTAAGCATGAATTATAGTTCATTTGAAAATCCATTTTTTGATAACAAAATATTGATAACAATAATAAAACGCTAAATATTTTAACGTGGTTGTTAGGCCTATCCTTATTTTAATCCTGATATCTTCAGTTTGGTCTATTGTAAAAAATAAACATTTTCTAAAGATACCATCAGCTTTTGACAATTTGGCAAGCATCCGTCCTGGATGAACCTGATTGGTGGAGTTTTTGGCAGGATCGCCGTTGTCATGGGGAACCATACGGTTGTCAAAGAGCTAACGTCACTTTACGTCTCGCTATTGGCCAGGGCTCACGTCATTTTATCCTCCCATCTTGGAATATCGATTTATATTGACATATCCAGTGGCGGAGATTTGGTCATTGCTGATTTTCGTGTACGAGTTGCAATACGATAACACTTCCAAAAAGTTCCGCACGCAGCTGGGTATTTTATGAATGAAATCAGCCATTTTTTTTTACAACTGCATTTCCCTTACCGTTGCCCCGTAGACACAGACTCGCTGGGCAGACATTAATAATAATGATGAAAATGAATCCGATCTTCCAATATTAGAGGAATTAATTAATAATAAATCAGTTCAATTTATTATCAATAAAAAACCACATTTACAGATCAAAGTATCCGTCGATCGTTTCGAAAATCATAATATCAGTCATTCTGAAATACCACAAGATCCTAAATTGATATTTGAATTTATAAGAGACTATTTACCACATGATGATAAACCAGTTTATGTATATTTCCTAGATGAGAATCTACTAACACTATTTGCTAATATATATGTCGTAGGCATAATGCAAATTTGGGCTTTTTATAATTTGCCTAGGCATTTTACAAAAAGCCGGCAAAACGCAAGCATAAAATGCTTTTTTCGTTATGCCGGCACCATTTCAGGCAAACTGATAAAATGCTGGCGAAACAAGAACACAAGAATATATATCATGTTGTGACTGATTATTCTTAGGCATTTTACAATTTGCCAAAAACGGTGCCGTCAAAACTTGAAAAAAAAATTGGAAAATACTATTAAATATAAATAATACAGTTAGAGTAAATCTTTTTATTTAGAAAACATAAAGAAACAGTTAACACTATACCAGGTGTCCCACTAAGGTCGGCCAGGTACGATATTATGGAAACCATAGACTTTACGGCGTCGGGATTTTTTTTTCTTCACTAAATCGGCCAAGAGAAATTGATGGAAATTATTTTCAAGTTTCTAGGATGACCGCTAGGGGGCGCAATTACGATGATATAGCTAAAAATTCAAATTTTCTCAAGAAATCGCTATATTAAGATACTGTTCTAACAACAAAAATCAAAAGTTCATTAATTTTTGCGCCAGTTTGGTTATTAGGCTTTTTTTCGTATCTTCAGTAATAAGGGTGGGGGAAGCTGGTGAAATTTTTTTTTTTGAAATTGCTGTATCTTCCATACCCCTCATTCAAACTCATTCAATTTGGGTCTATTTGGAAGAGAATTTCATTGTTATTAAGAACACCACTTCGTTCGAGGTCGATAGTTCCCACCGCGTCTGCTAGAGGGCGCTGTTTATTCAAGATCCAGTTTTTCCTAATTTTCATGAAAAATCCAAATGGCATAATATTATTTTTGTATTGCTGTGCTTAAAGAGCAAAAAAATATCTACATTTTGGCGCAAACCGCAATTCAATATCTGCATTCGTTTTCAAGTTACGTGAGGTCTATGGTCTCCATAATATCGTACCTGGCCGACCTTAGTGGGACACCCGGTATTATCTACCTAACACAAATATAAAACTGCAGTTTGTTTAATACTGATTATAAGTGTACTGGTTGACAACAATTCAATATAAACATTCAAGGACTTTCGTGGCTACAGATGAAAATGCACTTTGGCTCCGGTGAGTACATTCTCTAATTTTTTTTCGTATGTCACGGGCAATGGGCAATGTAAATAATATGGCATTATTTATAATGCCCAGACAATTTAATGAATGAATGAATGAATTAGAAGATATCATCACATTGTCCGGGCATTGGTCATTATGATTATTGCTGGAGTGAAGTAGATAACTTGTTTGATTAAAATCGCAAACTAACCCAGACTAACCGGATTATTATCAGTAAGTTTGATAATCACCGATTAAAATTGCCAATTAATCCAAAGTAACTGGGTCATTATCGGTAAGTTCGATAATGATAACGGACTGGAATAAAAATGCGTGTGTGTTTCTCGCACGCTGGTAGGAAAATCTATCACACATTCTACTACGCGGCAGTTCAATAGGTGTACGGAGTGCTCCAACTCAACTGTTCGGAGTAACAGTTCGCGTACTTCGAACAGTTGGGTTGGGTATTCCGAATAGTTGGTTTACTCGGAGTACTCCAACTGTTTGGAGAGAGGCAACTGACCGGAGTACTACTGTTTGGAGTACTGCTAAGTCGGAGTAATCTAACTGTTCGGAGTACTCCTACTGATCGGAGTACTCTAACTGTTCGAAGTACTCCTACTGTTCAAAGTACCTCCAACTGTTGGGATTACTCCGAGTACACCAACTATTCGGAATACTCCGGTTACTCCAACTGTTTGAGTACTCCAACTGTTTGGAGTACTCCGAGTACCCTAACTGTTCGGACTACTCCAAGAGTTTGGGGTACATTGTCAAACTTACCGATAATAACCAAGTTAGTTTGGGTTAGTTTGAAATCTTATTCAGACATTACTAAACTTACCAATAATAACCCGGTCATCATTTATAATGCCGTGTGGGCAATCTGATATCTTCTGTATAATTCATAATTTTGTCATATTTCTTTGGGCACTTTCCAAATTGCCCGGGCATTAAATTTAATGCTCAATTATTAACATTGCTCGTAACAATAGTATATTACAATCCGAGACGGGAAATACTTCATTGCTGGTCGAGAGGTTGTATAGTTTATCGAGACGCGTAGCGTCGAGATAAACTGAACCTCGAGACAGCAATGAAGTTTCTTGTCGAGGTTTGTATAGTATTTTATTTTTAAACATAATTTCTTGAAAAAAAAAAAATCCTGAGAACCAAATAAGGTTAGAAAATGAAGACATGAAATGAGGACGGAAAATACTTCCCTGTTCCATTTTCCGTCCGTGGACGGGAAATGAGGACAGAAAAAATTTCCCGTCCTCATTTCCCGTCCTGGGACAGGTAATGGAGCAGGAAAAAGAAAAGACAGAAATGTGACAATTTCAAATTTTTGAAAAGTCAGTAATGACAACATTTCATATATGGTTAAAAATAAAATACAATACCAAAAAAACACTACTACGAACTGATTTTTCATTCGAAACGAAAAAATTTCCCGTTCTCATTTCCCGTCGTGGGACAGGTAATGGAGCAGGAAAATGAAAACACAGAAATGTGACATTTCCAAATTTTTTAAAAGTCAGTAATGCTGACATTTCATATATGGTTAAAAATAAACAAACACTCAAGTCATTAATTAGGTGGATTAGAGGCGATTTTCAGCCTGGAATGATTATTTATCGTTAAATACCGTGGTTATTCTTTGACAACTTCTTGACAACTTTGACAGCCAAGGGTGACGTCATAGCCCCCCACCATTCAAGAATCATAACCCAAGGAACTGACCGCTGAAATGATTTGGTTATAGCAGTGTAGGATTATGTTTATTATTCTTATTTGTTTTTTAATTTCAACAATAGTTTTTTGTTTAGGTACAAAAAATGGAGCTGAATCTCTCGTTACTCTCGTTTATCGAACAGATTTTCTTTGGGGATGATCTAAACCTCGATCTAAACATGGTGAATTGCAGTGAGTGAGTGAATGTATACTTCCCACATAACAAAATTGCATCCTTAGAATGCATTAAGAATGTTCTTTTTTTAGGAGGAATGTGCCTAGAATGTTCGCCAAAACCATTGCGAATGTCCTGAGAATGTTCTGAGAAAACATTGTAGAAATACTGTTTGCAATACCCAAGAACTTCCTAAGAAATCCATTAGGATATTCCTAGAATATACCTATGAGATTCGCAGTACATCCTGAAAAGAATATTCTTGTTTGATTCTAAAAATATACTCGATATGTATAGGTATTCTCACATTCAAAGAATGTTTCTATGACATTATAGTTATGTTTTCAAAAGAATATTATACCAATATGCTTGAAATATTCTTAGAATATATCTACATATATCATTCTCAATATGCATCCTAGACATAACATTCTTGGTTGATTCTAAGGATATACTTGGAATGTTAATTTTCGCTCCCAAATAATGCTCCTTCCAGCCCTTTTATATTAAAGGCAGTGAAAGAGTTGTTGGAAAACTTCTCTGGAAAACACAAGTATTTAACCAAAGCTCCGGTTTCGAGCTTGTTATGCTCTCGTCAAAGCACACCAACTGAGAGAAACAGGTTCCAAGGTGATTCAAACGCGAGGTAAGATGTAGATCTTTAATAGCGCGTGGCTCCCTCTCTTGAAAGTCCTCTTAAAGCAAAAGAAAAGAATATACCTATAATATTCTAAGTAGGTTCTAGATAGATTACCTATTGTTTAATTGTTAAATTATGATTTTTGAGTAGGTACTTCAGATAATTAGGTGAACAATATGAAAATATTCTTATCATGGTTACCGACCTACATAAACTTCTCAGCACAACTTGGTAGGTATATTCTTAATACTTGATAGAGATATTAGCCAAAAGAACATTTTTTAGGTACATTATAATAATGTTCGTATGAAAATATTCAAAGATTGTTATATAAAGTAGGTTCTTAGCGCAATCTTTCAGGTAGGTGCATAGAAGCAACATTCCTAGTACATAAATAGAACGTTCAAAAATGAATATTTCAATCGAAACAATCTTAGAATATTCATTGAATATTCCTAAAAGAACATTCAAAAAAGCACTTTGAGGGAATATTCTGAGAATATGAATGTTCTTTCACTGTTATGTGGGTTCTTCCATTGTGCCAGGCTACAACGCAACTGCAAAATCACAAAACACCAATACAAATTCCAAAAATAATAATAATAACATCAAAAAGCTGTAACCAAAAGATTAACCCAAGTCCAAAGCTGGGTTATAATCGGTTATAAGTGGTAAATACCAAAAGCAAATCAGCTGATATGTGACGTCACAACTTCCCCTACTTTGGTTAAAACCGCGACGGCGGAAATGCATTGGTTATAACCAAATAATAATCATTCCAGGCTGAAAATCGCCTTAAGGTGGACTGGATGGTTTGGGTTAGTTTGCATACTTTTGGTTAGTTTCGTTAAAGTTCGTTTATTACTGGTTATAAGTGTACTGGCTAATAACAAAGCGCGCAAAGCGGAAACGGAATGCGAGCGACAACAACGGATTTCAGATTTGTGATTAGCGACTAAAATTATACCTTCCCAAGTAACACGAAACGATCTATTTGTGGTTTAAAACACATCTATGGCATCTAAATTGCATCTATGTCTGACTTAGATTAAATTTTAGACGTCTATTTTGGACGATTTTTATACGATACGTACAATAGACGTTTTTTAGATTTCTATTTATTTCAGGAAAATACACTTTTATACATTTAAAAGCTATGTCAAATGTCTAAACTAGATCTAATACTCTTCGTTAATAGATGTTTATTCCTGTAAATTTTAAACCTCTATTTTAGACCATTTGTAGACAATACGTACAATTACACCGGTTTTTAGATCTATTTCATTATCTATCAATCTATATTCACCATCTATCAGATATCTAAACTAGAAATCTAATATTTGTAAGTAATGGATGTCTTTTTCAAGTAAATTTTAGACGTGTTTTAAACTATTCCGCTAATTCGCGGTACGTGCTGAGGACTGCGCGTGCGCGTTACGAAACTCTTTAGTTGATAATTTTGGCATCCCAGGTTGTCGCTGCGATCGTTGTCGTTACTCGTTATAACAACGTTGTTGGTTCAGTTGGTTGCTGGTGTGGTTGTGGCGGGTGTCCATGTTGTGGCGTGCGATTGCCGATTAGGGCTAATGCGATTTTAATCTTGTCCGTTCCCTATTTATTTTCGCGAATAATCGCCGTATATTTTTGGTTTTTGGTGGTTGTACGTATTCGCGATTGATGGATTAATCATTAATCGGTTTCGCCAATTTGCATGGTGTGTTTATGGGTAAGTTTTTAGTTTTATCTTTTTTATAGTATAATTATAATTTATTTTTTCTCACATTACCGGCATACAAAATCGTGAAAAGAATGTTAATATTGCAGTAATAAATGTTTCTACTATCTAGAAAAAAAACTTGGTCATACAGTGTCCGCCATAAAGTTGGGTACATGTGTGTGTCGTGTATAGGTTAGGTATTTATTATAATAAAAAAAACATGAAAATGGCGCCAATACCGACTACGTATTTTATTGGAAGGGATAGTGCCCACTGAGTGTATTTGTCTTCTTCTACCAACTTGTTTAAGATAGACATGAAAATACATTTTTTTCTGCCCTGGTTCTACCAATAAAATTCGCTAGTCTGACGCCACAAGAGGCGTGGCTTGACTCTTGAGAAACCTTTCCAAACAAACAACGGTTTACAATATATAAAATCCCATAAGGGAATTTTTACTACCCGTTTATTGTTCCATTTGGTTTGGATAAGGCTTCTAGCTGAGATATTTAGACAAAGTGTGCGCGTATTGACCGATTTTCATAAAAATATTTGCCAAGGTACCTAAGTCTTCCGTGCCAGTTTTTGACGAAATAAATAGCTGAATGACAGTTGAGGTTATGTTTTTTTTCTATTTTGCGAGTTTATAAATTAGAAAACTAACTTTAATACTGTTTTTTCTTGAAGATTGAAAGTTAATTATGCCTCCTTTACGGAAATCCTAAAATATTTTTGTATTTCTTTATTTAGGAAGAGGGTTTTTCAAATTTGGCTGAAAACAACTACATAAACAACCTTAAATTCTTTAATTTCTCGAAAATACAGCGGATATTGGAAATTTTTACATAGAAATCAGTCGATATACACACACTTTATCCAAATATCAGAAACAGAAGCCTTATTCACGTAGAACTGAAGAATGCGAAGGCATTAAAAATTACCTTATGGGTTTTTACATGCAAACCGTTGTTTGTTTGGAAAGGTTGACTGGCGATCACGTGCCGGCATGACGTCACGACTTAGGTAATCTATTCCTTAATTCTTAATTTTTGTCCCTAATTCTTAATTCGTAAAAAGTTCAATTTATTTAACATTGGTGTTTTCAAGGATTAAGAATTAAGAAAAAAAATTAAGAATTAAGGAATTGGGTAACACCGGCCTTCGTAAAAAATAGTTACGATAATAAATAATTAATGCTGTGTGTTTTTTTTTACAGATTTGCTCGCAGATTTGTTAGTTTTCCTATTAATAATGCTTTCCATTCCCTTGATCCATTATGTCTCTTAAAATTATATCTAAACGCCACTTAAGACGCCGTATTTCTAGAAACACAAAAAACGCCATAGAAAATATTATAATTAATGAAAAATATGCAGCCTCTGGTTCAGCAGCAGAACAAATTGTAATAAACAATAACAATTTTCATTTAAATTCAATAGAATTAGAAAATATTTCAAACACCGATGATAATGTAATGATTGTTGACGATAATGAAACTGATGACCGTGACGTAAATGATGAATATTATTATGTGCCCAATAATCAAAATACTTTTACTGACAACAAATATTTTGATGAAAAAAATTCAAAAGAAAATGAAGACAGGTTAAAATTAAATAGTCAACAAATCTCCCAAAAAATAGAAGAAGAAGCGTTTGTTAGTAGTTTTAAGAAATGGGCTTGTCAGAATAACGTGCCTCATAAATGTTGCAATGAAATAATTTCTCTAATAAGGCCGAAGTACCCGTTTTTAAAAAAAGATATACGTTCAATTTTAGGAACACCAAGAAAAGTTGAGACGACGATTTTAGAAAATGGCGAGCTAATATATTTTGGTATCGAAGCTGGTTTAAGAAAAAAAATTGATTCAAAAATTATTGAACACACGTTAATTTCAATACAAATAAATATTGATGGGATACCGCTATATAATAATAGCACTATTGAATTTTGGCCTATTTTAGCCAAAATTAAAAACAATAAGGCCCCATTTGTTGTGGCTGTATTTTGTGGCAAAGGCAAGCCTACACCAATAGAATCATTTTTGTTAGATTTTATTGAAGAGTCAAACCAATTAAGAGACTCTGGATTCAAGTACAATAACATTTTGTACCAGTTCAATATTTCTCTTTTTACTTGTGATGCACCAGCCAGGTCTTATTTGAAAAATATTAAGGGGCACACAAGTAAATTAGGTTGTGAGAGATGTACTCAAAGTTCATTATACATAGAAAATAAAAGATTTTACGACGTGAATGATATTACCAGTACAAAAAGAAAAGATTCTGATTTTGAAAAACCAGAGCTTAAAAAAATTGACAAAAATAGACCCCAAAAATGTGATCATATTAAAGGTTTATCCCCATTAATAAAGTTAAATTTGGGTTTAGTTAGTCAATTTGTATTGGATCCGATGCACTTATTGTATCTTGGCGTGACAAAACGATTGCTCGTAAAATATTTAGTTGAAGGAAAAAGACGTATTAGACTATCCAAAACTGCCACAGGCAACATTAACTGCCAAATAAAACAATTGAAGTTCCCTGAGGAATTCAGTAGAACCTTACGAACTCTGCAAGACGTTAAGAGGTGGAAAGCTGTAGAATTTAGAATGTTCCTGTTGTATTATGGACCTATCCTATTGAAAAATAATGTGAGCAAAGCGATTTATGAACATTTTTTATATTATCATGCTGCTGTCTTTATATTATCGAATGACTATTTTCTTGAAAATTATCTTGACATTGCAGAATCAGCTCTAGCTCATTTTGTTTATAAATCAGCAGAAATATACGGAAAATTCTTTGTGGTGTACAATGTACATTCATTGATTCATGCATGTGAGGACGCCAGAAAATATGGTAATATAGAAAATTACAGCTGCTTCGATTATGAGAATTATTTGGGAAAACTGAAAAGGAGAGTTAGAGGAAAGCATCGCCCTCTGCAACAAATTTATAATAGAATATGTGAAATGAACAACAGTGATGTTTCAAATAATCATTCCAAGAAAATAAAAGAGCATGTGAAAGGGGTATTTTCGGAAGAAAACGGTTATTTTCAGTGCATAAAATATTATAATGACAGATTTGTTTTATCTTTAAAAAAACCTAATAATATAGTTGCAGTTCGCAAAAAAATATTTACAATAAAATCAATTTATTTTTTAAATAGCGTTTACTGGTGCTCAGGCGTACCTTTTAAATATATGTACAATTTTTATGAAAAACCCATAGAATCCTCAAAATTGAACATATATTTTGTCAGAGGAACAGGAAAAGTGGAAAATTTTACTATAAGTAGCATAATGTTCAAATGTATAGCAACAGCATATAAAGACGGTTTCATTATTTTCCCAATTTTACACACAACTTGTGCTCCCATGTACTAAAGCCTTATAAGGCAGTTTAAGATGGATTAGATTATACAGGGTGGGGCACGAAAAACTTCCCACCCAGGTTTTCTCAGGTGTTAGGTGATTAATCAAAAATCGCTCAGACACGTAAGTTTTTGTTTTTTAGGGGACGCATTTTATTGGTATATTTTCAACCCCTACTTATCAACCCCTAAGTGGGGGTGACAGGTACCCCCAAAATTTCAAATGGAAAGGGAGGTCGACTGAGACGTCATTTTTGATAGCTATTTCTATTAAGATTAAATCCCCAAAGTTTTAAGTTGCTACTATTTACCCTGCCGAAATGGCGCTTGTCAAAGTTGGGAAAAATGCATTTTTTCGAATACCTAGACTGTGTGGTTTTCACCTCATAATAACGAAACAGCATATTTTGTTATCCATAGTAACAAAATAACATTGTTATTTAATTTAAGTATTGTTATTCAACAGTTCAGCTTGAAATGGTTCATGTTGATTCAATTCAAGATAGAATCACTGTATCAGTTGAAGCATACATTTTTCCTAACTTTGACAAGCCACCATTTCGGCAGGGTAAATAGTAGCAGCTTAAAACTTCTGTGGATATAATCTTAATAAAAATAGCTATCAAATGACCTATCACTCGACCTCCCTTTTCATTTGAAATTTTGGGTGTACCTGTCACCCCCACTTAGGGGTTGACAGATAGGGGGTGAAAGTACTAATGAAATGTGTCCCCCAAAAACAAAAGTTGACGTGTCCGAGCGGTTTTTGATTAATCACCTAACACCTGAAAAAATCTGGGTGGGAAGTTTTTCGTGTCCCACCCTGTATATTTTAATTCAGGGCCAAGCCGAGACTGGAGAGTGGAAGTGCTGAGAATATATTTATTGTGTTATAGCATAGGAGTATCAAAAAATAAATTTTGCTTACCTACTATAAATTTAAATTAGGAGTTAATTGTATAATATGTAATTGGTTCATTGGATAGGTAAATAGAGTACATTTTATTGTTCAAAATATATTCTCAGCGTTTCAACAAATTACTCGCAAATACTTTCTTCTAAAACCTAAATCTGGAATTATTTGGGAGTAGTACACAATTTTTAGTAGTGGCTTATGTCTCAAGACGTCGGTAGGTACGTAAAGTAATATTTTATGGATTGACTATAAAATTATCTAAGAACCTACTTTGGGTATATAATAATATATAGTTACGCATGGTTGTCAAAAAATTATTTCAATAAAACGAAAGTTCAAATTAAGTACCCATATAATTATAGTATGTACCTACATTGATTAAATTTTTAATTGTTATTACCGAATATTACTTGAAATAACGGCGTTTTAAAATTGGTATTTTAAGTGAGACTTTTCCTCAATCTATAAGCTTCCCGTTTATATCCAATCCTCATAGACGCAGAAGATTAAGCAATAATAATGGCGCAAACATATGCCATTGTTGAATTTGAGAAAAAAGATTGTGCGATTGTTCCAATGACGTGGATATGTGGAAATAATTGCTTCTGGCCTAAAGCTAATATTCCAAGGTTGGTTTCTGAATATGCTCCACCCAAGGAAGATTGGTCCCAGCATATGATTATCAAAATTCATGATACTTTAGGTTTGTGTACCCTACATAATAATATATTTGAATATAGCAGGCTTAGGTTTGCATAACGTTTTATTGCACCTTCCATGATGAAGTTGCTTATTCTGTGTAGTTAGAGTAGTTCTAAGTTCTAAATTTTATTAATATAGTTATAATTTAGATAACTCTAGTTCTGAAGTCCATTCTGGAATAAAATTTTAGTCAATAAAATCTCTATATATGTTTTAGAGGGAATTGAAAATTGTGAAAGAAGACTATCACAAATTATTGAAGAATCTACTAATTCCGAATCAGTGAATTGTCTGACGTCTTCTTTAGTTCGAAGAGAAATAATGAATAGGAATTCAGGGAATTCAAGTGATGACATGACGGAAAGGGGTTCTGAATTTCATAATAGGTATATACCTAAAAAAATTAATTAATATATAATAACAGCAAAAATATTAAACAATATTTAAACTTACATATATATTTTTTTATCCAGTAAAAGTGATCCAAATATAAATGAATTGATGGATGAAGATGATGTTCCATCCAAAAACTCCTCTGACTCTTCCGAGGACTTACCTTTGGCAAAAAGAAAGAAAACTTTAAAAGTAGATTCTAGTAAATCCAGGTAATAATTTAATATTGTACTTACAAAATTTTAATTATTAATATCAAATCTCCCTCATAAACTTGTAGTGCATCAAGAGGAAAAAAAACAGTCTTGAAAGCCAAAAAGAAAAAAATTGTCTGCAGAGAAAATAACGTGTGGCCCAATTCTTCCAGTAGTGATGATGATGAAAAATCGCATAAAGGATACAATACACCCAGCACTATCAAAGTAACTGAAAAACTCAAAACAACTTTCGCTGCATCTGAAGATGAAAGTTGGAATAATTTTCCTTCAAAGGCGGAATCTTCAAAGAACGCGAGGGTCAAGGAGTAAGTCTTTAAATTTACTAAAACCTTTAACTATGAGTAAGATGGTAGGGCATCTGAATGACAAGATACAAAAAATTCATACATAAAAAACATTATTATTATTATAATACAAATTCTGAGAGACATGGGAATTCTTCAAAACCTAATTGCTTAGATCAAGAACTAAAATTAAATTTAATAATATAACCATATTGAATCTATTTGAAGCAATGAAAATATTAATTCAGATTCCCAATCGTTAGGATGCATGTATAGCAAATTCTTATAAATATAGGAAAAGGAAAAATAATAACACAATTTATTGAATTTTAGGACAAATTCAAATGTTGCAACGGAGCCTAAAAAAAAAATACGGGTTTTGCAAAATGTCATTCTTCCCCAGAATAATACCCTGAATTTTTCACAAAGCAGATTTTCAAAACCTAATAATGACAAAATTGCTACCCAAAGTTGTGTTCCAAGTACATCATCTTCCTCCACAACTCCAAAAAAAGGTTTCGAGGCAACTGTTATTCAGCATTTGCAGAAACTTACTGAAGTACAAGATCAGAACACTCTTAAAATCGACCAGATGTGGAAATTTCTGAATGAAAGTAAACTAAAGCACGTGTCAAAACCAGAAGAGTTTCCGATACTGCCTGTGGACAGGAAAGCAGATTTCCAAAAACTGGAAGAACTTCTATTGGATGAGCCAATGCACACTTATTTGGTAAGCAAACTACTAACCTTTCTAAGGGCCAAATTATGAACCGACTGATAAGTGTCAGGTTATTACCTAGCAGGAACTTTCCATGCTCTAGAGAATAGAAAGTACCTGCTAGGTAACAACCTGACACTTTTCAATTGGTCCATAATTTGGCCCTAAATGAATAAGTTTGATAAGTTGATATGTGGGTACCTATCTGTAAGATCTATTTTTATTTTTATTTTTATTTTTTTAGAAAAATCGTCTAGCGTGTATTGGGGGCCTTAACGTGAGAACCACAGTAATGGGCATGTTAAAATTTTGCATCACCAATAGATTAGCGACGAAGTTTAACTGGGCAGGCCAGAATAAGAAAGCCTTCAAAGCCACCAAGTTAAAAGATGTCATTTATGGTAATATTAAGTAAGTATAGGGTCGATAGTAAAACTGATTATTTAATTTTCAGAAGCCACTGAGCTTTGCTTTTCTTCTGGAAATGGAAAACCTTCGGATATGAATGATAAGGTCATTAATCAAGCCATGAAGGACTGGCTAAGATTGGCGGCACAAAGAAAAACAATATAATTCGTATATAAATATATTTGTTTCATATACAAATCATCTCAATTAAGTTACTAAATTAATAAATATAATTTTGTAATGAAAATTTTAGTAATAGCTATCCCCGATTAATGTAGGTATAGTTTTTTTATTATGACCAATTATAGTAGGTATACATCCATGTTCGTACAGATTATGCTTGCAAAAAAAAATTAAGTAACTCAGAATCACAAAAAGCCTGAATAACACGACTAAAACTGACAATTACTTTCAGCTCTCCATTTTTATAATAGTTATTTTTTTTTTTTTGAAGAAAATATGCCCATAAAGAGGCATGAAAAAAATAAAGGACGTTTAAAAAACATCTATAAAAAATTAAAATATACACTGTGGGCCAAATTAAGTTGGAACATAATTTGACCAATAATAACTTTTATGTCTGTTTATGGATTTTAATGATTTTTGGATATGATATTAGTCAATATGTTTTTGTTGCAACCTTAAAATTAATTTGACCAATTTTGGTCAGGTCCGGACTTACGACGATTTTATTAAATCGGTGTATTTAAGTTCGTTGCAAAAATGAACTGCACTACTTACAAACCAACTATTATTATTTTTTAGAAGGACATTTATGGGAAAACAAATCCTGAAAATATAAATATTTTAGAACCAAAACCTGAGAAACTATGATTTTTTTGACTAATATGTAATTCAAATAGGAAATTTTACATTACTTTAATCCAGATTGCTTTGGAATCAGACAATTGTCAAATTTTTGACATTTCATTAAGCTGTTTAATTCAATAGTATATTTCCTAACTAGTTCGGAAAGTGTCACTTTACCGCACGCGATTGCATTTGACCGAACGACGCGTAGCGGAGCAAAGAAAATGTGGAAAGTTGTTTTTTTGTCTTGCAAGTTGACCCCTACCTCCCACCTTTTCGGTCACTGAAAACTGTCAGGCATTTTTTATTTTTGAATTATTTATCAATGTCAATATTTTATTCAAATGCCAGTCAACGGATCATAGCCAATGGAGAAGACGCTTACAGACCGTAGTCGATAATGAAGGGGGCTTCATCCACAATCAATTTCTTCAATACTTACAAACTGCACTATAGTGCAGTTCATTTTTGCAACGAACATAAATACACCGATTTAATAAAATCGTCGTAAGTCCGGACCTGACCAAAATTGGTCAAATTAATTTTAAGGTTGCAACAAAAACATATTGACTAATATCATATCCAAAAATCATTAAAATCCATAAACAGACATAAAAGTTATTATTGGTCAAATTGTGTTCCAACTTAATTTGGCCCACAGTGTATATTTAACAAAGACATATAAAAGACGTCTAAAAACACTCAATATAATGCGTCTAAAAACACGTATTATATAACGTCTAAATCTGATTTAAAAAATACATCGATTTTCAGTAGGACATAGATTATTCATAGACGTTTATCTGGCGGACATGTAGACGTCTATATGACGTCGAACGATACAGTATCTAGATGTATGATCTAGATAAAAAATAAACATCTAATGTATGTTTTGTGTTACTTGGGTTCCTACAAAAAATCAACAAATTCGGAATATTCGGATTTGGTAATGGATAATAGATAATTACCCTAATACCTAATCGAGAAAATTCGACTTGTTTTATATCTATTCACGTTTTGACGGCACCGTTTTTGGCAAATTGTAAAATGCCTACAAATAATCAGTCACAACATGATATATATTCTTCTGTTTTTGTTTTGCCGGCATTTTATCAGTTTGCCTGAATTGCTGTCGGCATAACGAAAAATTCATTTTATGCTTGCGTTTTGCCGGATTTTCGTAAAATGCCTAGGCATTTTAAGAAAAGCCTAAATTTGCATTATGCCTACGACATATACACCAACCATTTTAAAAAACCTAAAATCATAAGATGCACGAAACTA
The DNA here is from genome assembly GCA_917834065.1 of Ceutorhynchus assimilis. Classification (NCBI taxonomy): domain Eukaryota; kingdom Metazoa; phylum Arthropoda; class Insecta; order Coleoptera; family Curculionidae; genus Ceutorhynchus; species Ceutorhynchus assimilis. The sequence continues at coordinate 6,174,500 of OU892288.1, forward strand.
GTTAATAATGTGAAAGAAATCGAAGAACAATTGTTATTGAACAAATATCAGCACGAATCAAAGACAAATCATCCAGGAATAACAGAAACACTTGATCGAATAAAATCCAATTATTACTGGCCAAAAATGAAAGAGAAGGTTACAAAATATATCAACGATTGTGTTATCTGTCAAACTCAAAAATACTCACGATTAAAAATGTATATCCCACTTGTCAGGACAGAATCACCATCGAAGCCCTTTCAAATCTTACACAGGGATACATTTATCTTCGAAAAACAGAATTTCTTAACGATAATTGACAAATTCTCTAAATATGCCCAAGCATTTCCCTATGATAAAAATGCTAAATCAGTTTGCGACAAACTAGTCCAATTTTTCTCTTTTGTAGGATGCCCCGAATCAATTCTTCTGATTACTGATAACGGAACCGAGTTTAATAACGAGCTTCTTAAAGAATTACTAAAAGCTCAAAAGATAAATATACACTTTACAACTCCTGGACATCATGAATCAAACTCACCCATCGAGAGAGATTTCATTCTACTATAATAGAACACTTACGAATATTGCGAACTAAAGACCCTAATAAACCAATTAATGAATTGATGCCATACGCAATAATAGCATATAATAGTACTACAAGTTCTGTAACGAAATTTACTCCTTACGAACTCGTACTAGGACATACCAATAATCGTGATCCTTTGGATTTAATATCCACAACTTTCTATTCTGACTATGTGAACGCACACAAGAATAAAGTAGACATATTATATGAAAATATCCTAGGAAACACAGAACGAGAAAAAGAACGTGTAATAACAAAAATTAACACAAAAGGTGACGAACAAAGTCAATTCAAAATAAACCAAACTGTATATAAAAAACAACCATCGCGTTCCTCTAAAAGTAAACCAAAATATTATGGACCTTTGAAAATAATCGAAATCTTAGAACATAACCGTGTGAAAGTACAACACGTAAAAAACCCACAAAAAGTGGAAACAATCCATATTAAGGAACTGAAACCACCTCTTGTTACAGATACACCTGTACAACAGGATACTCCTACGACACTCCTAGATACAACGACCTAAACCAAAACCCAGGAATCCTTCCATATAAATTAGGTAATGCCCAGAAAGTATCTAATCATTGGACATTCGTTCAAATATTTAACATTGAAAACTTAATTAACGAACTTGATATTCTATCAAATCAATACCAATCACTCGAAAAAACCCTAAATAACAACACAGGATTTCAGGCAGAATATTTTAATTCACAAATACTTATTAGTAACCTGGAATCGAAAATCAATAACCAAATCAATTATTACCAATTAATTCTCTTAAGAGACAAAAACGAGGTTTAATTGATGGATTAGGTAGTATAGTTAAAAGTTTAACTGGAAACTTAGACCAACAAGACGCTCTAAGAGATGATGCTAAAATTGATATCCTTAAAAAGAATCAAAATAATGAAAAAAATCAGACATAGACAAACAATTGACACTTCTTCACAAGACAATTGAGAATTTCCAAGAAATCACACAAAATATATCTCATAATCAAGAAATCTTGAAAGATCGAATTAACAATGTTATTGAAACAATTAATTGCTTACAAATCGAAATGGCAACGGCTCGTGAATATTTTAAAATTCAAATGGTTTTAACGCAAATTTCTATGATGTATCAAAATATCTATGATATATTGGAACAAATCGAAGTTGCAACATCATTTGCTAAACTAAATAATTTCCACAATTTCATCATAAAGCCTTCTGAACTTTTAAATGAGTTATTGTTAATAAATAACCAACTTTTATCAGAAAAGTTACCTTTTGAAGCCATACCTGAAAATATCTTGAATTTTGAGACTATTCTGGATATAAAAAGCTACTCAAAAGATAGTGAAATAATATTTATTATCGAAGTACCTCTGGTAGAAAAAGAAAACTACAATTTTGTTCAATTGTTTCCTTTACCAACGCCAACCAATAAATACTTTGAAATGTTGATTCCTAATTTCCGATGTGTCATAATTAATGAACATAATTTTGGTTATTCGAACACACCTTGTAAGAAAATACTCGATAATGAATATTTGTGTAAACACATACACACATAAATATTGTATAAGAATTTACCATGTGAATTGCAATTGTTAACTTATCAGCATAATATCACAAATTGTAATCCAATTCTCCCCAACACACGTTTTTATTTTTGGTCTTTCTTTCTCAGGTATTCTTTTTCCAACATTTTGTATAGCTTTCTATGGAGAACTTTAATAATTTAGCAGTAGCCAAGACTGAATTTATGAAATTACCACCCATCATATCTCATTATTATTGCTTTTGAAGCTGGAAAGTCTTTGAAGAAAATCATATATATGTATATTGGCTATTTTCCGGAAAACAATTCCAATGGAATTCGTGATTAAGATGTGCCGGCATCATAATCTCTATATTTGAGATTTTTGGCGTAATTATGACCCTGTTGGATGGAAATAGGAATAAGATAAGACAGCATGAGAACAAAAAATCTCCTGGAAAGTAGCAGATACTTTCAAAACTCCTGACCTTTCCATCAGTGCAAAAATCAAAAACACTTGTATTATCTCTCCGGCTTTTTGGCACATCGTTCCAAACCCAACTAACAGTGCAATACATTTTTGAATAGCTATCGACAGGACACAAAAGGCTTTCAATAATCATTGCCGAATTCCGGAGCATTTTTGCACCAAGTTATTTTTCGACTGTCCTCCGTCCGGCTTTATTTCCGGATGTATATCTTTCAAAATTTTATTAGCCGTATTTGCAAAACGGTATCAGGGCTCGTTAAGCTGACACATATGTTTTTTGGTTCGCTTATTGACAATGGGTCATAAATTGCGTTATACGGACGCCTTCTACTAACTTTGAAAACTATATACAATATACAGCACAATTCGCTTTTATAGGTTTTTATAAAAAAAGGAAAAAAAAAAAAAAAACATTATCAACAATGGGTCTGAATCGGACTGTTTTTCTTGTTACTTTGTCTTGCAGGCTTCATTTTAAGATGTTGGGAAATGTCTTTGGAAAAACACGAGTGTTTAGCCAAAGCTCCAACACACTGTTTATTAATGATACTATGAGTTTGTATTGCTCTGACACAGTCAGATTTACGCACGGTTTTGCGTTATAAGACAATGGAGAAACCCAAATCTTCAATCATTCGCATTCGATACTGGTGCCAATAGGGAATTTTCATAAGAAATAAATATGGCTTATTTTGTTTTTATGGTGCACATTTTTGTGTAAAATATTGAATATGAGCAGTTTTGTATTAAATTTATGGATATTATAGTCATATGGCAATTATTAGTTTTAAATTGAAAAGTTTCGCGCGGAAAAGTTACGTTTAACATGGCCGCTTCCAGTGACGTCAACTGTTCGTAATTTGTAGTTAAGGGTAGTTTACACTGATCGTAAATCCACGGTCCACACTTTCGTGGTTCACTCTTGAATCGTGGAACGATTGGTCCACGATCAGCTCACGTCACGCCACGACTTATATTGAACCACCATAAACGGGTATATTGAGGGAAGATTGTCAGACTGCGCTTTTGTAAATCCTGTATCAACCATGATGAACTATTTGAATTACAAGATGTCACAATATGGCACTAAATACGGAAATACCTCATAAATAACCGCTTTCAAGTTTCAATGCAGTCGCAGACTCAAGCTGAGCGATTCTTTCCGACAGTTTGCAAAGTGTCAAAGGCTCTTGTGAGAACAGACCTTAACGTTGTGTTTACAGACAGTTGACGTCACAAATGCCACCATCTTGAAGCTAATCGTTTTCGCACCAACGAAAATAATTTGAAATTCAAAATAATTTTTTCATTTCAATGAGGACATAAAACAAAAAAAAACATATACATTTTATATTTGAAAACATAAGCAATAAGAAAAAAAATATGATTGTTCCCTATTGCAGACCGGTTTCAAGCTTGTTATACTCTCATGAGGCACACAACTCAAAGAATCAGCTTTTAAAGGAGATTTTCACGATAAGAAAGATATAGACTCTCAATAGCGTGTGGTTGCTCCCTATCTTGTAACTCCCTAAAAAGCAAAAGCCAAAAACGATCCGTTTGGGTGAGAAAATTAGTGTCAGAGCAATACAAACTCATAGTATGAGTAATTAACAGTGTGTTGGAGCTTTGGTTAAACACTTGTGTTGTTCCAAAGACATTTTCCAACAACTTTGATTCGACACACTGCCAAGAAACCAAGAATTCTTTGATTCCATGAAAATTTATTTTGAAAAATCTTCATTTTTTAAGTCTTTAGAATGGAAACATGATATTTGAAAATTGATACGGCATTGCTATTTCAGAAACAAATTCATCCGAGGCCTCATAATCGTCATTCGACGGCGGAACGAATTTCCAACGAAACTCGGTTAATTCTTACCTAAAATTCCTTGGAACGATAATACCCAATTTGAAATTTCGTTTTACTCGACAATGCTGAATATGTTTATAACTCTATTCGAAAGATAAATCTCAATCTATTTCGAGAAAGAGAACGTCTTCCAGTCCCGATATTAATGTTGCTAGGTACATTAATTAAGTGCTGTTGATGATGGAAATTCCGAAGGCCATTGTTTAATGTTCAATTTCGGCGTTGTGGCTGTAGAGTTTTCTAATTGCAGTAGTAGTTATTGTGTGGATCATGAGAATTTATAGAAGACGCGAGTTTTCAAATTAGGTAATATAGGACATGTAAAATTAAACTAAAATTTACTAAACAGCAGGTCTTGGCTGAAAACCTCTTCTTCTAAAGCTTCTAGTTATGGTTGTTGAGTCACGACTACTTTAAATAATTCCTTGGAAGTAGCTGATGTTTTTACAAAAGCTATTATTCAAATTGGTGATAATAGTTCTTGAAGGTATTCTTATTCCAAGATTTCATTATCACGTCGTAATTGATTAATCACAACAACTTCTGAAGTTTCTGTCAGTAGTAGTTCTTGAAGCATTTCTCCAGTTTGTATTTTAAAATCTTTATTCCAATGTTTCAACCAACAACTTATATAACAACACTATAATGCTTTTTGTGTTATCAAATTACGCAGATAAAGTCGCTTCAGTTCAACTGGCTAATAGAAACGAAAAACAATATAGTTTACAAAGCCAAAATCGATTTCCGATACTTCAGCATCGCTTTTGCTATTGTAAAAATGTTCTGTTTGTTCCAATTATTCGCTCCATTGCAAAGTAATTTTGGGTAATTGAGAAAGTTGAGAGCCTCAAAAAAGTTTATTAACCCGCAACTCCAACTTCCTTTTTGTATTTCGAGAGAAAATCAAATTAAAGTTTTTCTTTCCGTTTTAGGAAAGAGGGTAATTGCTATAAAATAATTAGCTTAGTTTGCTTTTCTTTCACGAGGCATCCTTCCTTGTACGTCTCTCCATGCGTGGACGCTTATCTTTCTCCGATAAAACTTCAAAGCCCTACAAATATAGGGAAATCTCTTCAATCGGAAAACCCGATGCAAAAAATTCTGGGAGCCGTTAAATACTTCCGGAAAGGCGCCGCTGCTGTCTGTGGAGATTTTCTTGCACCTGGAAGTTTCCCGTGGCGTTTCACCGAAAACTTTTATTAATCATTCGGGATGGAATTCGTTTTATTGGGTCATCAAAAAACAATTTATCACTGGCTTCTCTGGACCAATTTTCTTTCAAATATTCTCGGGGAAAAAAGGTTGACTTGGACCGCTTCGAATGTTTGTTTCTTCTCTTTTTAATTGATAATACCAAAAGAGAACTCCTGGTTTCTTTAGGCGATGATAATTACAAATGATAGCTGCAAAAATGTCATAATAAGTAGATTTTTCTCTTCGCAGATTAAAAAAAAAAAAAACACAATATAATACAGGTTATAATGGCGGTTTTTCATCCAAATAGTCAGCCAAATATGGGTTTCAATGAAAAAAAAAAAAAAAAAAAAAAAAAAAAAAAATGGAATAAGCGTCAGCCGATGTCTCTCTTCAAAAACTATGTTATTCTGAATACCTATGATAATTTTTCACTGACATTGAGTTTACAGCACCTTTTTGGACTTGATTGGCACCAATTCACGACACAGCACTTATACAGCCCTTGAGTGAAAATAAACATTCTAGAAATAACTTACATCATAATATTTGGTAAATGTTAATCAATCATTGAAATTGATCTTATTGGTTTAATGGACAGTTACGACAAAAAACAAAATAGATTATATTGGAAGGGTCATTTGCTGTACAAGTAGACAAGCAATAAGTGGTAAATTTTTCAATGCCACAGTTAATGACTTCACTTGGAAAACAATTTACATAAGTCAAAATACTTTTTGAATATTAACCGCGTCTTGAAAATAGAGTCTTTTTGCATTTTTACTACTCGAGTAAAGAGAAAACGGCATAATTATAAATATCTGAAAGCCATGTGTTGTAGTTTGCATAATATTATCATCTTTACACTTGGATAAGCACTATATACAAAACCATCTAGCTAGAAATAAAACGAGCTAGTGGAATATTTAAAAAAATAAGTGCATTTCTAAGTAATTATATGATACATGGAAATTATGGAATATATATTTCCAAAAAATACTCACAACAATATTTGCCTGTAAGATTTTATGTTTCAGAAATTACATGTGGAAATCTAATTTAATTATTCCAAAAGTAGGTCGCTCTTGAGGCTTTTTCAATGCCCAAAGGAATAATTATTCTATGTGCCACGAAACTGCTGCCGGAGATTTCACATAAGAAACTAGAATAATTTTCCCGAATCAATGCACAATTTATCTTCATAATAACATAATAAATACTAGCGGAATAGTGTATTTGTCTAAAGTTTAAACGTAGAACAATTTCATATAAGAAGCCATTTCAGGAATTCCTTGGAAATGCAAAAGTTAAAACCTGATTTAGACAAATCGGGTTAAGCATTTAAACGCTAAAGCTACAAAAAAACTCCAAGAGCGATTTACTTGCACAAAAGGTTTTCACAGACCCTTTAACCCTTAAAGTCAGTATAACAGGATTACAAAGAAAGCATTGTTCGCCTGAAAGTGCACAAACTTTCGGTCCATGATGATTTTTGTTAAGTTCAGTTTGAACTAAGTCAAAAGAAGATTTGCAATAGTCTGTTTTAGCAATGGACACTCGAATTCAGTGGTTTATATTTTAAATTCAATTTATTTTTATCGAGCAAGGAGTGATCCCTGTCAATTTCCTCTTCTCAAACAAAGTCTCGCTATATAGTGCAGCAGTACAAAATTGTTTACCAAATTAAAAACTTTGGCTGGAAAGTATCATTATAAAAATTTCCTATCGCCGAATAACCCTCAGGAGTCTGTTCATTGTTGCCTTATAAAAATTAACTTAAAAGAGCTAAAGTTTCACAAATTGGGAACTATCAATTAATTATTAGTAAGTTTTTTTTTTCCATTAAATAATAAGCTAACTATATTATAACCATCAAATTTAATTAATATAACTGGAAGCTTTATTTGAAAAAAAAAAACAGCTCATTACTAAAAATTGTAATCAAAATGCTTTACGAAATTAGAGAGCATATCGGTGGAAGTCTTAATAAAGTTATGTGAATTTTTTAGGGAAAGTTTGGGAAATTACTGGGCTCCGCTAAGAATCTTTTCGGGTTTCATATTAGAGAATTCACTCATAGAGATGAAGCCTATGGAAATTGTTAAAAAAAAGCAAAATCATTATGTGAATCATTTGTAGGTAGCCACTTAAAACTTGACAACACTGTACAAAAACAGTCTGGCCAATCAACACCTTTTTCTGTCTCGAAGCAGTGTTGAAAAATATTCGAAAAATTCTTCTCGATTCAACACATTAGCACAAAAACAATATTTTTCATGTTTATACAAAAATTCCAAAAGAAAAATACCTCATCATCAGTACCCCAAATTTCGTGGACATATAATTATTGTTTTACTTTATAAGGCTCTACAATTAATTTTTGGAACAGGCCCGATTCTGAAATCCTCGCTTTTTACTAGGGGCGTTTTTAATAGATTGGGAGGGCGTGACAGGTTCTATCTACTGGAACAGTAAGAAAAAATATGATTTTCACCGCCGCTCAAAGCCGCTATATAGGGAAAATCGAATTTTCATTGGTGAAAAACTTTTGTGGTTTTTGGTGATCTGTAACTGCATGCCATTTAAACATAAGGTAAAACTAACGACTTGAAAGTCTTGCAAAGAAAGGCATGCACCCCGCAGTAGCGCAAATGCTTCAAAGAGTCACCTGAAGATGAAAAAAAATCATGCGGATTTGTAATGTTTTGAAATTGCATGCCAATGGAAATATTTAATTTTCATCCAAATAACAACCTAAAAAATAGATGACATGCGCCGCTCGGCGGGGGAAATCCGTTAAATTAGCGGAAAATCTTGTGAAAATTTTTAGTATACTTTTGGTGTTTTCAAATTGCATGCCATTTGTTCAAATTTTCATTTATATAATGATTATTTTGCAATTCATTAAAAAATTATATTTTAAGTGCAGAAACAAAATGGCATGTACGCACCTGCAGCCTACATACAGGGTGTCCCACGGTGGATGGCGTATTAGAGGTTAATGGAAAACTAAAAAGCGGATCATTTTGAAAATTTGGCAACCAGGATAAACGACCATAATCTACATTTTAAAAATATTTTTATGCGGTGTTGCTGCTTCTACTCTAAATTAGTGGCAACAACGCTATTTTGAATGGAACACCCTGTACGTGATTACATATTTGGATTCTACGTAAAATTCTGAGCAGATTTCATGTGATATACCCTATACCTAAGCTCAACTGTTGTGGAAATATTGACAGTTGAAAATTGACCTTTTGCAACTTTGGCAGGCTTAACTTTTTAAAAAAACGTTTACTGAATAAAAGTAAATGTTGCAACCATGTATGCGCCGTAAAGTTTATGAGAACGTTGCGCGCTGCAACGAAATGCGTACCGTAGGTAGAAGAGAAGACGACGAGAAGACTAGAGAAGAAGTTGGGCTGGTGCCTTACGACGTTTTTACGCCATTGTTCATTATTTAATTTTTATTTTGTATTGAACCGATTGCTTAATCCAATTTGTGTTTAATTTTTGTGTTAAGGAGTATTCACAGGTCAGTTGAATAATTGTTATTTTGTTTTTGAAAGTTCAATTTATGCAAGTATTATTTATTTTTTTTATGCTTTTTTGTTTGTTTATAACATTTTTTATAGCATGTGCATTGTTCATGTATTTAACAAAAAATCGTTTCATGCTGTAAACAATACAGATAAAGAGTAAATTGAAACCAAAGAAAAATTATGTGCTGCCTTTTTGTGCTAGGATTTTGATTTTTGGATTTAGAGCGTGCATTAGGGCCTTTTTGAATTTACTAACATTTTCCTACCTGACGAGAGAATACCTATCCTAGCAAATTGAAATGATCAATCCAGAGATATTGGCCTAATTTGAACTTTTATTGACTTAGATTATTGAATAAATTACTCATAATTATTATTAAAATGACACATTATATTCTGATTTTTGAGGAATGTTCGATAGAGGGTTTCTCTGCCGTTCTCTTTCTCCTCGAGAATTCCAGGTCGAGAACGGTACGTTTTTCTTCAGATAATAAAGAAGTCGTTTCACAAATTTTTCGTTTCTTTTACATATCTTCCTTACAGCTTCCCTTGAATTTCCCAAATATTTGCTGTGTCGGGCGCATGTTCAGTAAGTAAAATCGGGTAAGTTTCCATAACGTAAGTCCTATTTGTTTTTCATTCCGTTTTTCAGAAGATTTGTTGTTTAAAAGGTAATAAAAATTCTCATCGTTCAATCGTACTGAACGAACCCGGGTATGTTTTACTACACTATCTTAGATTTTCATGAACTATCATTTGACACCAACTTTGCATTTAACCGTGGATTAAATATAATTGGAATTTTCAATCATGGATTAAATTCGAACTTGCTGTCAAATGATAGTTTATAAAAACCTAAAATAGGAATGTAAAATAGGTTTTTCTCTAAAATTAAACCAGGCCTATTCTCTACGAACAGCAATTACATAGCAACCATCAATCGGTCGCAAGTTGCTTTTTTAGAATAGAAAACTCGCATTTGACAGCGACTTAACAGCGACGATTTCGCATTTATCTGCGGTCGCAAGTTACTGAATAAGCTGGCCGTTCAGGTTTTACAGCTTCTGAAAGTTGCAAAAAGTCAATTTTCAACTGTCAATATTTGCAAAACAGTTGAATTTAGGTATAGGGTATATCCACGGACCTAGTAAATAAAAATGGACTGCCAATGCATATGGCCGATCTTATCAGAGATCACTGGAACATGCGTACCGCCATTACGTGATAATTTGAGTTGGTATCTCTGATTTGGATGTTTTGTTCTGATTTGGAAAATTGGGAATTGGAGACCATAACGTCCAAATCAAAACAAAAAAAATCAAAATGTCATCCTTGTCAGATTTTTTTATTTGTTTTACTAATGGCAGTATTGGAAAACAGTGATACCAACTCAAATTATCACGTAATGGCGGCACGCATGTTCCAGTGATTTTCTGTTCATGACATTGACAGTCCATATTTATTTACTAGGTTCGTGGGTATATCACGTGAAATCTGCTCAGAATTTTACGTAGAATCCAAATATGCAATCACATACAGGGTGTTCCATTTGAAATAGCGATGTTGCTACTGGCTTAGAGTAGAAGCGGTAACACCGCATACTTGCGTATAAACAAAAATATTTTTAGTGAATATCATGGTCATTTTTTTCGTTTGCCAAATTTTCAAAATGATCCGATTTTTAGTTCTCCATAAACGTCTAATACGCCATCCACCGTGGGACACCCTGTATGTAGGGCTACAGGTGCGTGCATGCCATTTTGTTTCTGCACTTAAAATATCTTTTTTCAATGAATTGCAAAATGGAAAGCAAAAAGAAATCATTATTTAATTTTATTATTTTCTACAACTTTGATTATTGTTTACAATACGATGCTCCAAAGCTGGATGCATGCCTTTCGGGCTATATAATTATTTCGTTACAAAATCATTACTGAACATTGTTTGAACGAGTTTAAAATCACCAAAAGTATACTAAAAATTTTCACAAGATTTTCCTCTAGTTTTCCGGATTTCCCCCACCGAGCGGCGCATGCCATTTATTTTTTGCGCTGTGATTTGGATGAAAATTAAATATTTCCATTGGCATGCAATTTCAAAACATTAAAATTCAGCATTATTTTTTTTTCATCTTCAGGTGATTCTTGGAAGCATTTGCGCTTCTGCGGGGTGCATGCCTTTCATTACATGAACTTCAATTCGTTAGTTTCACCTTATGTTTGAATGGCATGCAGTTACAGATCACCAAAACCCATAAAAGTTTTTCACAAATGAAAATTCGATTTTCCCTATATAGCGGTTTCGAGCGGCAGTGAAAATCATATTTTTTCTTATTGTTTCTGGGTTATTTATCAACCATTAAAAAGGCATGCGGGATAAAATCAGTAGGTAAAACCTGTCACGCCCTCCCAATCTAGGCAGAATTGAAAAGAAAAAACATCGTAGATGGCATATTGTTTATAGATCCTTTAGGTCAGTGGTTCCCAAACTGGGGGGCGCGCCCCCCTGGGGGGGCGTGAAGCAACATTAAGGGGGGCGTAAGTCTTCTAGAAAATTATTACAAATTTTAAGCTTTAAAATAAAAAATCAGTTAAAATTGAAAAAAAGATGTCTACAATCCGGCAACAGCGCATACCTAAGCCAAAGCAGCTTTGCCATGCGATCATTGCTACAGCGCACGCTCGCTGCCCACTGTCATGCCCATTCCTCCTCTTCCAAAGTCCAGTTCAGACGAGTTACAGTGATGTTTTTGTCTCAGTTTTTGTATAATGGGGGTAGGAAGGGGGGCGCGACCACCTCTTGATTCTAGAAAGGGGGCGCAAATGAAAAAAGTTTGGGAACCACTGCTTTAGGTGATAACTAGCCAAAAAAAAAACAGTTAGTGCTGTTGTTACGGGATGATTTTTCCTGGGCCAAAATAAAAGGAAATAAGCGTATTCGCCTCATTGAACAGCATACCTTCGTCGAGCCACTGTTTTCTTTCTAATAGTTGTGGCCACACTTTTCATCAAACTTTTCATTCTTCCCAGAATCATTGAGTTAGAGGTTGAATAATGGAATTGATTTCCTTTTAGTAGGGTTAAAATAAAAAGTCAATTAATTTATTAATAAACAAAATCACAATGTTTACATTGGAACAGCTGATTGTCTGATTCGATTAGATTGACTTGATTGACAGCGCTCCAAATAGGGTCAATGACCGGTACCAACTTAATTTAAAATAGTCCCATGCCCAACTACCATAAAAGTTCCCCAGAACCCTTCACCTTGGAGTTTTGACACAACCTTTTTAAAGGACATTGCAGGGACAAGCAGAGGTCATTCAGGTCGAGGACTTTCCACGATTAAGTGTTCAGGAAAATTCCTCAGGCACATTTTGCCGATTTCTGAGTTGTCCAGTTTTCGCTCATTGATCTAGGGTGGCTAATCCGTTATTTTGCACCAAAGCGCCTTGCGTGGATTTCTCTGTGAGCCGAAAAAAAGCAACGGGATCAATTGTTTGTTCCTAAAGGCCAAAGTATTTTGGCCTTATTTAGTCGTCACGCTTTAGTCCTTAACTTTTAGTAAAGAGTTAAACGTAAAGCTTACGGTATATTTCAAGTCGTACCTCCTGTCTTCAGCCTCCGCTAGACAATTGGAAACTTTAGTTACTGAATTTCAATGCCCAAGGCCTGTTGCTTATGTCGCGACCCTGATCCAGTCCTAGGCCATCGGAAACACTGGAAGATATCAATCCAATCCTTCAGGTTATCCTCAAGGGATTAGGGACTACTCAGGTTTGATAAGTGTGTTGTGTTTATTGTCTTAATATTTGGAACCTATCAAACCTTACCAACCCCTTGTTAGAATAAATCACCACAGCAACGCAGTCTTCTACAATATTAAATTTACCCTTCAGGTTTTTGGTATTTCAATTTTAATTAATTATCTATATTACCTATAATATATGAAACTTGCCCGTCAGGTTATGTATTGTTATTTCAATTTTAATTATTTATCTATATTACCTATATTATTCCATAATATTAAATTCGCCCTTCAGGTTACGTATTGTTACTTCATCTTTAATGATCTATATCTCTCCAATATCCTATAAATACATGCTTCACTGAATACAGGAAAATACTTGTACACTGGGGTTAAATGGCCATTTACGAAGGTACTGCATTTAGTAAGCTTATCTATTAATTTACATTTCAGGTATTATTGCTGTTATAGGTGTTATACAATACTCTTTACTTTATTTAGGGACTAAAGTTGAGTGTACTTATTGTAAATACTAAGGTAAATACTATTTTTAGAACGTAAGGTTAGGTCCTCCTAGTCGATTTAATTTGTTCTTGTTCTGGTTCCAGTATTAATAATTTTCAGTGTTCTAGAGCGTTCGGAAAACTCACTCCGAACCTGCTCTAGAGTCAAACCTGTTCTGGTTCTAATTAAAAACCCGTACCTGATTGTAGCAAAGCGTTTCACTTCTGCTCTTCCTTCTTGTTTACTTTTATATTTCAGGTTGTGCTGCTATAGGTCCGTAGAAGTTTCCTGCTTTCGTTATATCGGCTGACTTCGTGTACTGCAGGGAAAAGCAGGTGGCGCTCTATATTTAATTATTTAATTGATCCACACCCCTCTCCGCATTGGAAGCTAGTCGAAAACCCTTCACACGAAGTCCCGTTTCTAGATTTTAGCCACCGACCAACCCTCTCTTTCTATTTTTTTTTTTGTTTTAGTTACCCATTCATTTTTGAACTGCTGTGAAAACGCGGGATAGGAAAGGGACGTCACTTTCCCAAACCAGCGGGGATGCCGAATTTCTCATTAGTAAACCATTTCAAAACATGGCTGACATAAAATTAGTCACAACCTATTACCTATTTTCGTCCAGTACCACTCTATAAAAAAAAAGAAAAGGTAAAATCGTTGAAAATATTGTGTGTTGCAAAAATGCAATCTTCTGGCTATGGAAAATTGCACTCTCCTCCTTCTTTTGCTGCTAAGGCCTAAGGGAGGATTTTCATGCATCCGTTTTTCCGACGAAATATGTCCGTTTAACATTCTATTCTGACATAATCGTATATAAATATGTCAAAATAGAATGTTAAACGGACATATTTCGACGGAAAAACGGATGCATGAAAATCCTCCCTAAGGCGTGAAAGGAGCAAGTAGTTTTGCATTTTTCGAACATATCGCACGCTGCTCTGTCATGTTCTAGGAGATTCGGTTCCCTAATTCCGAACATCTCAACATTTCTGATTTACGTAAAGTTTGTTTCGCCAGGGTTTGTACTTGCCACCAGCATTTGCCTTCCTTGTTTAACAAATAAAAATTGACTGAAACAAATCAATGACGTCAAAAATGTTCGTCGGTTCTTAAGCCAGAAGTCATTCATTTTAATTTGTCAAAAAATTGAATGTGTCATATGAATTAATCTACGACAACCCTTTTTTGTCAAGTTTCAAGGTCAAGTATGAACCCTGGTGAAACGGACCTTACTTGGGAATAAATACCTTTGCTTCTGCTTCTCTAACCTGATGAAATTTTCTCTACTTCATTTAAAAGTTTCGTTTAAACTCAGTGGCGGCTCGTGACAATCCAAACTGGTGAGGCCCATGGCCCATCAAGTTAACCCAAACAAACCCAAACAAAATTTTCAAGTGTTACGCCCAAATTTTGACCCAAAATTTCATCGAAAGAACATCTCGGATATTTTTTTTTGTATATTTCTAATGAAAATTTTCATTTCTTACAGTTGCAAAACAACAGCAGTAGGTACATAATTCTTATTTTAATACAAATATTGAGTTTCAAATTAACAAAATAAATTCCAAAAAACAGTTTTTTAACCCGCAACAGACCAAAATAAAAAGTATGAGCCAATTAACCAATTAAATACTTGTCGCAGCAGCAAGAGATGCAAGGTTTCTTATTAACAAGCCCAAAATTGTGCGCCTCAATGCCTATAAAAATTCGCTATCGTCTCACCTACAGTTGAAGCGTTGTGGCGGGGAGTGCCGTGGCATCGCTTCGGCGTTCTGTGACGCACATGAGGCCAAAATTTTTGGGATTGCTATTTTATTTTAAAGCTGTCTGGCAACGATTTGAGCGCCTATATAGATAAATAGGTAGAAGCGCGCGCTAAATTCAAGAAATAGTATTATATTTTATATTTTAATGAAAATTCGATGTTTTGATTCTTTCAATGATTGAAAATAGTTGAAAAACGTTAAATATTTAATAAATATTATTTCAAAATTTTACATCATTATTGTAATTTTTACATGTGAGGCCCGGCCTCAGTTGCTTTATACGACGAGCCGCCACTGGTTTTCTCCAACACGTGTCTAATATTCCACTTTTTCAAAGCTTAGTTACGTAACTAGAAAACGACCGAAATACTGGAAAAGTTCAACAAACAAGAATAACAAAGGCTATTAAAATTCTTTCTACAAGCTGCCACGCTTTTTCGCTGATTAAGAAAAGTTCATAAAAAAAAAATTATAAAAAAAATAGAATAAAAATAATGAGAATTTAAAAAAAAAATAAATGAATAAAGAACTTGAGATTGTAAGACTGAAGGTCGAAGTGCGTGCAAATTAAGCCCTAGCTCAGAACTAAATAATTCGGAGAGTAGGGGTGGGTTTTAGTTTTGGGCGCCACCGACTCTGAACAGATGAGTCGGACTCTCCAGGATGGTATCTGGCTTCAGGTCCTTACAATCCAAATAATAATTAATAAAAAAATAAAAATATTAGCAAAACCAGGCTGTGTGCATAAAACCAAATAAAAGTCAATTCAAATCAAGTGCTACAGTCGTTTATTTATCAAATGGCCGCAGTCCACAATGAACAATAATTTGAATTCAAGAGGGGAAAAAAAAAAATAATAATAATAATCAAATAAATAAGCAATTAATAAAATGACCTTGTCAAGAAGCGTTAACTAACAAATACAGAAATGCAATACTATGCCATGATCAGTTAAACTTAAATGCAAAAATGTCATTGAAACTCAATAACTAAGTTATAAAAAAAAAGATATATATTAAAAGTAAGGTTTGAAAATTTAAACAAAAAAATAAAGAGAATAAGAGAGGGAAAAAAAAAAACTAATAATGTAGAATTAGTTTTCGGAACGGTTACCTTACACTTTCGTAACCAGAACTACCAATAAGTTGACATAAATTCAACAGGTTATGTCTAGTTAAGTTACCTATTTAATAATTCATTTACCACACTGGGGCCAGCAATGAATTATTCCCTGAAATACCGAGGTGATCACCGGGTGTACAAATAGGGACAGAATGTAAATAAACAAAAACAATCAGGATAACTAAAACTAGTACGATACCAAAATTTTCCAGATGATGGTGGTTCATTCAGTTCACCAGATTAGTCCTGGCTACTGGTTGTGGTTAAATTGATCGATGACTTGAGTAACCGTCCGATTACTTAGGCTGGTGTCTGTTAGCCTTTTGGTTCAATTTCGATTACAATTGAACGTCTATTGTTATAACCGTGAGGGTATACTCGATGGTAAAGTATAACCCCTCGTGAAAGAAAAACCCTCGTGAAAGAACCCTAAGAGAAAAGATTGTTATACACACTGTATTTGTAATTGAACCAATAGCGAAGCACTTCATGAATAAATTGAATCAATAAAAAAAAATGAAACTATAATGATTTGTTTCTAATAGCAAATTTACTTGATAAAAGACTATAGCTCTTGAAAATTATTTTAATAGAAAAATTGAACATTAAGGTATTAATTAATTAAATCAGATTGAATCATAATAAAGCTTTGATAGCAATTGAGAAAAATGTGTCTTGAGCTTGCAAAAATTGTTATAAGGTTATGTTTTTTTTTTTTACCTGATGGAATTAGGGTGTCGGCCTCGAAAATCTCCGGAAATCTGGATCGAGGATTGGATTTCCTAGAGAGAGTGAGAATTCTCTACTCCTTAGGGCAGCTTTCAACTAAATTAAATTGAAAAAGTCAGAATCTACTATAGGAAAAAAAACGTGTAAGCAGCTTACCACACATGGAGTTGTAAAAATCCGAATAAATCGGCGAAAATTATAACACTGCGAAAATGTAAGGCATTAAGGCAACTAAAATGTTATAACTTCAAATGAGAATTTAGGGTCGAAATCCCAAAAAGGCGAAGACAATCTTCATAAAGACCCTAATTCTCCAACGTCCAGATGTGAAAGAAAATATGCTCCACATTCAATTAATAAGCTAACCTCACCTAAAGGAAGGAATTCAGACTTAGAGATGATCGAGAACAACGACAAACAACAACAACCAATCGACAGAATTCCCACTTACCAAAAATTGCACACAACAATATAAACTGAGAAAAATAACAACGGCTGATGAATAATGATATCAACAACCAATAATTATCCCATAAAACAATCAAAACTTGAAGAATACAAAATATAGTAAGTGTTCCGTTTTCAAAATTAGAGAGCTCAAGGAAGAATCGACGATACTGAAAACATCACTACTCCACCGCTGGTTGACAGAAATTTTTGACAATCAAAAGTCAAAGAAACGAAATCAAAGGGTGCGGTGCGTTCAAGATGTCTCAAAGAACATCGAACCAACGCGCAACTCTGGGTTCGCTCGAATTTGCGCCGAGATCAATAGCGCTCCATAACCGAACAGACAGTACGAACGGTACACCCACTTGAAAACGGGTCATCATGATTACGGAACACAACCCACGAAATATTTTTGACACATGAATTATTTTTGTTATGAAACAGATGATCGAATTTAAAATCGAAATCAAAATATTGCTTTTTGATTTAGAATTGAATTAAAATATGGATTAAAATGAGGAAAAACCATTACAGCAAATAGAATTTGACTATGGAAAATTAGAAAATTTACAGGATCTACAACCGTTGAGATTATTGATGAAATTTTATAGAGAAAATGTTGACAAATTTAAGGAAATCTTGAATATAAAATTGAAAGTAGGTAAGAATCATTTATGCAATTTTGGCCTGTTACAAAGCTTAGTTTAATTTTTTCCAAAAAATAAATTTCAAATTTTGCTTTTAACATAATAAGGGGCAACTTGGACCTGCAACACACAAAGGGGGGCAGGTTGGAGCTGCAACAAACAAAGGGAGAAAGCCGCTTCCTGCCGCGAAAGTTTATTTCATTTCAATCAAAATCTATTCAAAGTAGACTTAGTTTTGTTAAGCCGTGCGTTTAACAATAAAATTACCTAATTTGGTACTAATAGCCATACAGAACCTTTTGTATACGTGATTTGATTCAAAATTGCGTTTAAAACCACATAATAGATATTTGTTCTAAACGTGATTCCTTTTGGTATTTTCTATTGAAAACCGGTAGTTACTTCTAAGAAGGGTAGGTAATAAATATATCCGAATTTGATAGATACTCTTTTTTTATATATTTGACCAGGAGTACTCGTTAAACACTCGTTTTTTTTTTCAGTTTTAAAAAACAACAAATTAATGCGACTAAATGCGAATAGAAGCGGGATTTGGCCAAGCCGAGAATCTATACTTGAACGAAATTTGAGCTTTCTGTTGCCAATATTAGAGTTAATAAATATTCAAGAGACTCAATATTTGTTACAGGTTTATATAAGTGACAATCTAAAGTTTCGATTTATGGATAAGTAAGATTTTGATTAAATTTAATCTTCTGGAACCTCAGCTCAAGCGAAATCCCCGCCTAAACACTGTAGTAAAAACGGATGTGGGACATTGGGGAAAATGGAATTTCCGCTAAATTTAGGCGCTAAAGTGATGTCTGGTGATATGGCAGAAAGGTCTTTTCAGCACTGGTTGCAGTTGAGGACGATTTTTTTTTTCGGGGAATCCAATTATTTATCAAAAATCTAATTAGTCTCCAAATCCAACAACCATCCGACGCAATTACTGTTGACCTATTTCCAGTTACCGGGATCAAGGGTATCGGTCAAGGTAGAAGTTCGCTATCAGGACTGCCACAGTCGAAAACTTTCCAATTACTTAACGATATCAATTTTGTTATAATGGGTGTCCTTAGGGGTAACGGTCGAGCTAGATAAGTTGCCTTCGGGCCGTCTAACTTATTTGCCGTTGATCTAAATGGTAATTACCGTCACCGGCCGGCGCGCGGCGACTCGATTAGGATGCCATGGAACGGAAGTTGTTGGTCTACAAGAACATTCAATTTTATTTCTTTTTTTTTTTTTTTTTTTTTTTTTTTTTCGTTTTTGACATATTTCTACAAATATCTATAACATGAGGAATGAAATCAGCCCCAACTTAATAGATGAATCCTTCCCCAACTTTTCTTTCTTGATAAAAAGGGCATGAAAAGTAATTTTATGCACTATTTACTTTTGCGATTACAGTATCTATTGTAAGAAAAAAATTAATTAAATTTGTGAAATCTTTCTCAATCAAAAAAAATTTTCAAAATCTCCAACGATATAATTCTTTCTTTCTTCAACTAATCCAATAGTAGCAAAAATATAATGTTTGAAAGGAAAGAGGTACATATAAATCTTTCCTGCCGTTCTGGCACAGCACTCTCAAGCAACTCTAGTAAGTTATTGCCTTATTGTAATAATGAAATTGCTTGGCAAACATGAGAAAGTGCCTCGCAGTTTAAGAGAAAAAGACTTCTTCGAGGAAAAGCCAAATGCCAAAGATTTTAAAAGGTAATTAAAAAATTACTCGTGTCCTGTGAGAAAATTTCCAACGTTTTGAATAATCGCTCTGGGAGTATTGTAATAAAGTAATTTCGGATTTGATAAGTAATTAGCTAGTTATTGGAAAACTCGCTACGATTTAGGGCGGGTATTATAAAACTACTTTGACAGTTAACTTGAAGTTAACTTTTTGAATTACATGTAATTTCAGAAGTTAACTTTAAGTTAACTCTCAAAGTAGTTTTATAATACCCGCCCTTAATGGCCAAGATATAAAGTTATCTCGCCTGGCTTTGAATAAAATCTACGATATTTTCCGACCAACAGTTTTTTATAGTTCCATAAACTTTATCCTATAAGAATACATACAGAATATGCAGATTTTTAAAGGTTATTTATAATGCGGTGTAAAATATTGGGACAATGCACTACTAGTGACCTTAAAAAGATGATAAAACTACTTCAATATTTAGAGTTTAAACGGCCTCCTTGTCATATCCGATAAATTTTAAAACTTTATCGACAGATTCGCCAAGCGTATTTACAAGGAAATTTATTGTTGCTTGTAAAATAAAATAAATGTACAACTTTTATGTACATATTTTGTTTTCGTTGCAGTAGCATAAAACGAATGTTTTAATAGAATAACGCGTTCAACAATTTCCATTCATAAAAGTTTAAAACATTATATTTTAACTTCTCGCGCTGGCTTCGTTTCATGTCAGATTAAAAAATGTTGAGCATTTGGTAATGTGAAATGCCTTTGCCTGAGAGAAACAGGAACCTTCTACCAGCTCTTTGCTATATGATGTGATTTTTATATTTATTAGCCCTTAAGGAATACCTATTTTTTCTTCTCAAGCGAACTACCGTCAATAAATAAACTTTATTGAATGAATTGTTTGTTCCTACCATTTTAAGTTAACAATCAATTTAAACAGCATTTGATACATTATTTTCACAGAAATATCAAAATTTGCTTTAAATCTTTCAAGACAGATTCGGCTACTTGCCTACATACTTTCCAGTGAAACTACTCTGTTTCAATAATCCATTTGAATTCAGGAGCTCGTTCAGAATTCGTGGCATAATGCATCGTCGCCGAGGGCAAATTCAGACAAGATGCCATTTCCTATTATCGTTTTTGTAGCCTTTTGCCGGCAACTAAACCGAAGTTAGTCTAATCCGACTTGGAATCTATGGTTAAACCAATTCCAAGCGGCAGTAAATGACATAACTGGTCATTTTCATTACAGCCTATCAAATTTCCTCCGTGCATGCGCACTAGTCCAGGTAGGGCGTTTCAACCAATAGGAAGGCTGGTGTTTGTTCACAATTTAGGTTATTTAATATCATTTACTGCTGCTTGGATTTAGAAATGGTGTAGTTACTGTTTTATGTCAAAAATTTTATTAATTAAGGATTAATAAGTGATAAGCCTTTTGGGATTATCGCGCTTGGTGACATTAATAGCCAATTCTATTATAGAATTTTTTTAAATTTTAAAGTGGGTAATAAAGTTAAGTTCGTTGTATAACCTTTTGAATACCACTCGATGTTTCAGGATTACCTAATACTTTTACGTGACACTGAACGCGTTACCAGCAACACCACTCCTCCTTAGGAGTCGTGGTGTTGCTGCGTAACGCGTTTCGTGATAGGTAGAAGTATTATCCGGTAATCCCAAAACCTCTTGTGGTAGGGTAAAATTCAAACGAGAAGAAGCCACTGTCATCAGCGCTGACAAAGAAAGCAGATTTCCTTTTCTCTGGGTCCCTCCTATTTAAAGCGAGACAAACGATAACGCGTGTGGCTTCTTCTCGTTTGATTTCTACCTTATTACATTCGACAATAAGTTCGGTATTCAGCTGACAATATTGCTACCTGGGCAATACCAACAACATGGTATTTCAGCGACCATTTTTTGATATTGTCAAACTGATATTTTTAATTTGAAGTTTTTATTCATATTTTTGCATTCTATTTATTTTCAAAATCTTACGTGAAATAGTCATGACGAATACCACACGTGAAAAAAATGTGTAGGCAAAATTGTTCTCAAGGTTTTATTCAAAGGATAACGCACACCTAACATGGGATTTTTGGGCTCTATGGATTTTCCCCATTTTTTGATATGTTGAAGAGGATTTAATTCTAAACAATCTTTTAATGGGATGAAATCTTGTAGTTATTACGGTCTTTGAGATATGAGCGTTGAAAAATGAACTTTTTTGCGACTTTTTGTGTGGAGATTATACGAAAAACTGGTGTTTATCAGTCAAAATTTTGACAGGTCGACATATTTCACGTCACTAACAAATGTCAACATAGGCTAAGGCCGGGATTGCACTGACGCCAACATTGACTCCAGTGCGGTCCCGGCCTTAACCTATGTTGACATTAATTTTTGAGTGACGTAAAATATGTGAACCTGTCAATATTTTGAAGGATAAACACCAGTAGCACCAGTATCTCGTATACTCTCCACACAAAAAGTCGCAAAAAAGTTAATCTTTTAACGCTCATATCTCAAAGGCCATAATACCTACGAGATTTCATCCCATTAAAAGATTAAAGAAAAGAATTAAATCCTCTACAACATATCAAAAAATGGGAAAAATCCATAGAGCCCAAAAATCCCATGTTAGGAGTGCGTTATCCTTTGTTGCTTTTAGGCAATTTCGCTCATGACATTTTTGATAAAATCACTCGTCTGACGACTCGTGATTTTGTCAAAAATGTCAATCGCGAAATTGCCAAGCAACAAACTTTCGAAAATTTTGGCGACAAATTTTTTTCTCTTATATATATGACTATTGATCATTGTATGTATTTTCAGTAAAAAACGACCAAATATACACTCCGTTTTTCCACCGTCACGCTACATTGATTGGACTATAAAAATTTCCCTGGCAACCATTAGATATGGATCACTTGACTGATATTGAATACCTAACCCAAACTGTAATTCTTTATGTGCGGATAGATAGAGATGATCTAACACCATGTGCCGACAGGTGGTGCTGATCTGAGACTATGTGCAGGCAACAATGAAAAACTACAATTTGAGGTGTATTACCATGACTAGAAATATTATGTGTTCATAACCCTGAAAAGAGAAATTGTTGCGGATGGTCTTTCGAATCTCAGTTCAAGGTCACCCTGAGATAATTGACGGTATTGGAGCTGTCCACTAAAATTTCCTTTATATTTAGCTGTATTTTCCTTATGTTTATTTTTTCTTCAATGGTTATTTCCGTTATGTGTGCGGCAGTTTATGTTCCAATTTTCTTCAGGGTTGCTGTAACCCAACTCAAAGCATAATATAATTTCAGTAGTACCTATTACGTTTTGCTCTCACAAAGATCGCTCATCTGCATAGGCTACCGGTTTTACTTCTTCTCGATATTCTTGGTTCATGGAATATATTCCATCACGTCGGGCCGAGAACTGACGCTGGGCTACGCCACACGTCATGTCTATCTTGTCCCCACATAAATTAATAGATAATTTTTCTAGAAGTGGGGAGTGGCTGTGTGCACGTTTGCAGATAAAGTGGATGAAATCAATATTTGTATTCCGTGCATAAATTATTTGAATAATAGCATAGCGCTTACGGACATCTTCAGTGCTTCCACCACTAAAAGTAAAGGATGACCCTTTAATGCTGACATTCGAGAAAAAAATTACAAAAGAAGTCCTCTTTTTAAAGTTAGGCCAATTACTTACTTTGTCAGGTGAACAGTTAGTCAAATCAAAATTGAAAGTTGAACAAATCAAAAACATAGTCCGACGATCACAGTTAAAAAATGACAATTTTTCGAATATGAATATAACCTAAAATTTTTCGTTCTATTAATGTAAAAAAAGCAACTCTAATTAAAATACAAATAAATAAAATTAAAATTTTTTAGAGTTTTTATCGTCTGTTTTAATTTATGCGTCTGCATGCCACTAAAATTAACACTCTTTAAATAAAATTAAAGTTGAAATTAATAATAAAATTAAATCATTAAAGAATTTGGACACTACAATTTCATGAAAGGTATAAAAATATTAAAAAAAAAAAATTCTTTGAACTTTTCAAAATTCAATAATTTTCCTCTCTAACGCGTACTCAGGTTCGCGGAAATTTTTCGGGGGGGCACGGTTAAAAGCGTTCTCTTTATCTATATGAATCATTGTACATACGTCATATTGTCCTGTTCTTATAGGTCTTCCCCTTTATCTTCTCAGTTTTATTATGACGTATATTATTGGCATTGAATGTAGACCTAACTTCTGTAAATCCGCGTTGGTTTGTGTGAACTAGTTATTTGTCATGCATTTCTTCACACAGTCTATTTTCAATGAGTCGGTCTAGCAACTTCTCTGCGATATCGGTAGACCCGAGCGATCTATTGGAGGTTTGGCCTTTTTTGGTTTTCCTATCAGCACCAGCCGTTTTCCAGATTTTAGGCATTATTTCAAAACATGCACTGTTACGTACCTATATTTTGCCTGAACCATGTCACCAAAACTTCTGCAGTAATTATTCGGTCTACTGCTGGAGCTTTTTTTATATCAGTTTCCTTAATTGCCTCTATCACTTCCGTGTTATTTATTTCCAAAATGTACAGGGTTTCTGGTTATATTTAAAACTATAGGTACAACTAGGTATAGAAATAAAACACAAAACCGCATCTAAGACAGGTACCTACCGGTATAACCAGAAACCCTGTACGTCGCATTCTGTAGAGATCATTTCAATCATGGTGGTTATTTTCAGTTTATGTGGACATTGTGCAACTTTAGGGAAAAGTCTTGAAGATTCCTTTTGTTATACATGATTCTTGCATATTTTCTTTCTTGGGTTCTACTTCAGATTGGATAATGTTGTAGTTACTGTTTAATGTCATCGTCCACCCTCCATTTGGCTTCGTTCTGAGCGAGTTGTTCTAGCCCGATATTTTCCCCTTCGGATTCGTCTGTTCAGATGTTATAAGCGGTGTTTTAGCGTTCAATACTATTTTTGTTCTACTTGTCCTAACTACCTTCTCTTTGTTTTGCATCAGCATAATGAAGCTCTCTGTTTGTCCATTGGGCGAGAATTAACCTAGCACATGTAGGCAGTTTCACATCCAAGAACTCTTTGATACCGACGAGTCTTTTGCCATAGCTTTCTCAAGCTGAGTCTATATGTTTTTGTCAACTCATCACTCAGAGTGCGATCATCATATGATCGCACTCTCCTAGTTGATGATCTCCCATAAAAGTATCTTCTCTCGAAGAGATCTATATTTTCCTTCTCCATACTTCTTGCGGTCGCTGGCTAATGTTCGGCGGCTCACCGCCCACACCGACCAGAACTGAGGTATCCCTCTCTAATCTGCGAACTTTTCCTCGTCTTTATCACTTATCATCAAATTTCGGTTTTTTATGCATAAAAATATTCAGTTAAAATCTGAAAAGTAATTTCAAGCTACCTATTCTCTAGAGACGATATTGTATTGAATTTAATTAAATAACTTGAACAGTAAGTTGTGCTCTATGAGCGAGTCAAGAATAATGGCTCGTACTGCTGGTATAAGTTCGGCGAAATTATATCTTATAAATTAGGTTTATAAATAGTAGTAGCGAATACGGCTTACAAATGTTGATGAAGTTGTGGCTTTGTTCACTTTAATTTAATTGAAACTAATATTTTGGTATGCTGCTCGTTAACGTTTTATTGGGGTAGTGAGATTGAACAAAATAGAATGATGCAGCATTCACATTTCAGGGCTAGTTTTTTCAGAAAACAAGAAATTGTAAATTTTAATTGGATAAGTTTAAAGCTTATTCATTTTTGGAGATTTCAATAAAATTCAAAAATGTTTAAACTTCTACATAGTAGTAATCTAAATTCCTATGAGTAAGGAGAGTCGACAACTTTCGAACATAGAGAAAAATATATTGTTTTTAGAGTGCACTGAATAAAAGACTGCTCTACATTGAAAACACGGAATATAATCAAATACAATCATAGACAAATGTTGGGGTTAAATCACCAACACTACGGTGACTTGAACATTTGAGATGAAATTGAGACCCTATCACATGGAGAATAAACCAGATTAGGAAAAGAAAACGGTGAATAATTCCTCGAAAATGACATAAATCCCACCGATGTCGACCGTAAGAAAAACTTTTGAATCTAACAAGAAAAAAATTCCCTGGAGAATGAAAAGATAAAAGGTTAATTGTTGGTCGCAGGGCCTATTTTTTTCCCCTAAAAATAATTTATTTGTATAACCTTTCATATTTGTTCAAAAAATCTCCCTTTTTCACGAAAACACACTGCAAAATTTCCATACAGTTCGAGGCCCTGTCAGCCAAAGTTAACCACTGGAGAAGGACGAGTAGGTCTCGTAGGAATGTAGAAAATACGCCTGAATAGTGTGTCTTTTGTTGAATTGCTAGTTCTCCGAGAATTTCCATTTGAGGACTTCATTATCAAACTGTGGTTCTTATTAAATTAAACACATTTTAGTTAGAACAGTCGTCCCTGATATTTGACACCAGATCCTGTAAGCAAATGACCGCAATTAATTGCTTGCTATCGTAATAATTTGCAGATATGCAGGTAACATACCTAGAATAACCCCACTGATTGCGCTCATTGTACTTTGCGGTTTGGATTAGATTAGAGCAGACTTAGCAAGATAACATCGTGTTTGGGTTTCGAAAATAATAGTTCGTCAAAGTGCTTTTTGATGAGGATATTGCAAATAATCAAATATTATTAATGAGAAAAAGCCCATAATTAGTACTATTTATATATTTTTGAGACCCCAGCGGAATAGTGCCTTTTCTGTTATTATCATATCTCCTGACGATTATCAAATAATAATGAAGCCACTACTTGAATCCCCTTCATCATATAGACTTCTATACCTTCTAGACACTGCCGGTAAAATACAAAATACTAGAGTATATGATTTTTGGCCGACTCCGAAAGTTACTGTTAAAAGAAAGTCGATATCGGTAGATCACAGTAACCGTGAATGGCAAGATTAAAATATGTACCCTAGTTACTTTTGACATTAATGCAATTAACACTCCGCCAAGAAAGTAGATTGTGAACGAGCTAGAAAGGATCGGAATCAGTCTGGACATTGAGACTGATAAACAGCTACTTGGGACCACGACACATCAAACTATATACCGGCCAAGATTCTCCCAGAAAAATAGTATACAGTGAAGTTCCATAGGGTTTGATTCTAGATATTGCCCTCTTGAACGTGCTATGCAATGGCATCCTTACACTTCCACAGAAAGTGACAACGGTTGCAACTGATGCCCTAGGAGTAATAGCTGTAAAGCGCGACGAATTTGAACGCATGTTGAAAACCAAACGATGCCTTAGAAGAAACTAGTTACTGGATAAATAGGAAAGAGCTGAAAAATAAGAAAAAGCGGAATGAGTATTTCTAACATCCAGTCGCATAGACCCCATGGAATTTGATGGGGAACACACCATAATAAGACTACAAAAAACACTGAAATATCTAGGACTCAATTTTTCAAATCATATCATGAAAACGTCTGAGAAAACTTTGTTAATTGGTGCAAACAAATATTTTGCCGAACACACTGAACACAATGTTATATAAGAAGCGCCAGGAAGTAGCGAACCTTCTCCAATCCTTCGATTACCTGAAAACTCATAAACTATACCGAAGTTCAATAACTCGTAAAGCGAAAGGTGAATAATATTTAAAAAGGAAATTTACCAAAAAGGAACAAAACTAATAATGATGAAATTCAATTATCGAAATCAATACTTAAATAAACAGTCGTAAATAAAAAAGTCATCCCAACCTAAATGAAGTCATGGCTTTGCTTACCTGGAGTATCTAAAATGTTTAGCCAGAAAAGACAAAGGTAATAAGTAAGTAAGGAAGCAAATTTCAAGTATTTAATCTCCCAGGAGGATTGACACAAATCGAAAATTATTAGTTAATCAGTCACTAGTTCCAAATTATTAATCAGTCACTTTATCAAAATTACTAATTAGTCCCTCTAATCGAAATTATCAATTAATTTTAATCAAAACTATTATTCAATCACTAAATCAAAATTATATTCAATTACTCCATCAAAATCATTAATCAGTTTTAATCAAAAGTATTAATCAATTACCTAATCAAAATTATCAATCAATTATTTAATCAAAACTATCAATCAGAAATAATTAGTCTTCCACTATTATCCCAATATTACCCACAACCATTATAATAATAAATTCAAAGATGTAAGAGTGGTTGTCTAACTCACTCGGTAATGGCTTTGTGAAAATATTCGGAGTAAATTAATAAGTTATGTTTACGTATTAATGATGTAATAGGGCCCTACGCGACGTGATCACGTGACGTTTACACGGCGAGTGCATAATCCGAATAAATAACCGGTAACCGAACGGGTTTGTAAATACAGAATAAAGTGGAATGATCCCAACAATAATTATAGTGAATGCGAATTAATTAAATTCGCAAAGTAATGAATTTAGTGAATAAACTAAAAAGGTATATAATTAAGCCAGCTAACCAACCCAGACTATCACCCTTATGTAATGACTCGAATGTTAATCTATTCGATCATATTCAATTAACTTTAACTACACTGACTAAATAAGGCAGAAAAGGTTAATCTGGAACAGTAGCGGCTCGTATATTAAAAATGTAGAGGTTGCAATTTCAATGGTAAAATCATGCATGTTTTTCGTAAAGGTCCAGATTAAATGTCCTATAAGGTGAAAGTCCTTTTTTTGCTAGTTACAGTTTGTTCAATTTTGGAGTAGGCCTTCCAAGTTTTCTTTATTTCAGCCTTATCTGTTAATGAACGACCAAAGAATGGCTCGGGAATTAAATTTTAAACAGAATTCTTTTTTTTTTCCACCCCCCACACGACAAAACTTCACAAAACAAACCTAATCTGCGCTGCGAGCAAAAAAAAATAAACAAAGTTTGCACTTTGCTTGCAACCTGCTGTCAGTGGCTGGAGCTTATGGGGCGGATTTCGAATCCACGCATATACAGGCAACCAAATGTGCGCCGTCATATAAAAGATCGGTTTGCTTTGGAGCTGCAATCCAGCGACTCGACGCCGCTACTCGAAGTCGCCGGCGCGGCGGCCTGTCAGTTGTTGATAGTTTGGCGAAGTTGGTCAAATTATTTTAATAATTGACTGCGTATTATGGAGGTCCCAAATTTTGGTATAATTTATTTTTTAAATATAATTAGGTACTAAAATTCAATTCTACTATTTTTGTTTTATATTTTTTAAGTTTTGTTTTGGGGGTTGCGCAAACCTGCAAACCTAAGGAAGAGCCGCCACTGATCTGGAATAGTTAGAACAATTTAAATGAAAGAAGTTTTATTGAGAATGATTTGTTAAATAATAAGTGCCGATCCTACCAGTAAGATGCTTTACTCCAGACTTCCAGAGTCACAAATATTCAAATGTGAGGAAGAGCGACACTCCACCTCGAGCAGTAGCAGTGGTTTTTGGGCCAAAGAGCTTCCCAGGGAAAACCTACCAATGAGGTCGTGGAAAATCGTCGCAACTCCAAAGGCTAGGACCCAGTTATAGAGTTTGGTTGGTAAGGCAGGGCTTGATCGACTTGATCGAGGGTATAAGGCCCTCAGGGAGAACCTCGGGAAAAACCTCGGGGAGAACCTCGGGGAGAACCTCGGGGAGAACCTCGGGGAGAACCTCGGGGAGAACCTCGGGGAGAACCTCGGGGAGAACCTCGGGGAGAACCTCGGGGAGAACCTCGGGGAGAACCCTATAAAATTCAGACAATATCACAACCGAACGTGACAAATTCCAGCTTTTTGAAAGCCGGAAGGAAAGCAAGAAATTAATATTTTAGTTACCTCTTGGATGTTGTTCGAGCGTTGAATCCTTGAGTGTTGCCAGGTATTGATGGGCAACGGGCGGCGTGCAAAGGGCGGCAAATATAGATCCTCTTGCGAGTGTTGTGTAAAGTGCCAGCAAATCCAAAATCACCACAATATTAACGAATCGAAATTCAAAATAAAGCACTCCACACAATTTTACGTGTAATAATACGAAATCCAGAAGGATGGGTGTGATAAAACCCAGATAATAATTATTCACGTTTACTTTTTGCTTGTCAATGCAGCCAGTCCCAATAGAAGTCAAAAATTCAAGAGACCCCTTCATTTTCACGTTTCGGGATGAAACCCCTACAGAGTAAAAATGTCGAAAGAACTACTCTTTCACTATTTAGAAAAAGGTAAAGTACCAACAATGCCTATCTCTGTTCAACCCATCAATCAGCAAGTTCATGACCCCTTTTAATTTATTATTTGGGTAACCCTAATCGGAAAATGAATTACCATGGTATTCTGTCATTTCAGACAGAGAGGAATAGATTGGAGTAACGAGGAAGGCGTACTTGCCAAATGTGGTCAAGAAAGCATCGAGGTCAGGTAACTTAAATAGGAAAACCAACACACCTGCAAATGGTAGATTTAGGGAATTTCGATATCAATTTGGCTAACCAGCACTCAAAAATCACATAGCAATGATTTGCGCGGTTGCCACGCGTTGAAAAGAAATAATCAAAAGTGCAGAAAATCACAAGGTCAAAACACAACTTAATAACATATAAGCCCAAAAGGTGAGATGCACTTTTAAGAAATAGAGACAATAGCAAACAAAACAATTAAGACACACAATAGGGTATAGGAAGTCAACGGAAGAAGTAACAGTAAGGAAGACAAGGCGTACCTATATGAATACCTTCAGCGCAATCCGACATCGTCGAACAAACTGAATTCTGGTCGCGCGAATTTGTTTATTCAAATAATACAAAGGAAACTGTCAATGGTATTTTTCCAATGGCCGACACGGATAGGTAAACAAAGAGAACAATGCACAAAAATAGAATGCCTACCGAAATTTGGAACCCAAGCCGAAAATAGGAGACACGAAACATGTATTTAGACCAAATGATCAGAAAGAAAAAGGAGAAGAAAAGGGTAAGTTATATAATTATATTCATACACGGTCAATTCTAATGATCAATTTCCAGGGCTGAATGTAATGGTTGTGACAGGCACAAACGTAAATTTAAGACACATAGCAGGAAATGAAATGTAAAGGAAGGATAAACAAGGTAAGAAGTAGTTATAAGGAATCAAAAATATCTATATAAATGTAGTTATTTTCAGGTTACAAAAGATGCCAAGAAGGAACTATTCAGTATCATTGAATGAACAAATTGACTAATGAAATCATAGGTTAATTAACAATTTCAAGATACTTTCATTAATTAAAGAACGATTAGCAACCAAAGGTTCATTTGTGGTTTTATTTAGATTTTAATAATAATAATGTAAAATAGATATGCACCTGGTAGCATTTTTCCGTTTCCTAATTGGTTACCGCTACATGGAGCGCTAATCCTTTAGGACTTGTTAAATTATTTCTGGCATTGCGTTTCCTATTAGGCCAGCGCACATTGTCTACCGCTACATGGTGCGCTACTCCTATAGGACTAGGACTTGTTAAATTATATCCGACGTCACGTTCCCTATTAGACCAGCGCACGTAAATTAACCCTTTCGGTCACCTTGTATTCAATTGAATACACAGAATTCAATTTTTTTTTATCGCCATCTATGTAGTAGTTCAATGATGTAGTAACTTTATAATCAATATTTAACCCTTTTGTAACTCAAATATGACTTGTGGCTGCATCTAGATATTATTTCCTAATTTTGACGATTTTTTATAAATTACAGTTCGCTACTCTTGCCTATTATAAAAGTACTTTGAAAGTTAACTTAAAGTTAACTTCTGCAAATACATGTAATTCAGTGGGTTTTCAAAAAAAATTCTGTTTTTTGTAATAAGCTCAAAAAAGGATTGTATTCAATTGAATACATCGTGACTCAAATTTTCCAGATTTTGATAAAAAGTCATTTGCTTCAAGATGCAAAAAGGCTGAATGTAAAAGTCATTCTCGTGTTTTGTGTGTTATTTATGTTTGAAAAGAGGAAATGGGTAGCTATTTACCTAACAAGTGCGAAAAATGAATTTTGCCGCACGCGTCGTTCGGTGAAGCAGCCGAGTGCGGAAAAATATTTTCCGCGAGTGTTAGGTAAAATATTTTTCCTACAGGCGTAAAAATGTAGAATTTTTCGTTTTTTTTGACAGCCGTGCGGTAAAAATTTTTCCGCACGGACAGCCGTGCGGAAAAACTTTTTCCGCACTGATATGCATGCGGTAAAAGTTTTACTGCACCGTGCGGGAAAACTCATTTTCCGCACGCATATCAGTGCGGAAAATCGATTTTTCCGCACGGCTGTAGGCAAAAACTATTTTGCAAGCTACCACAATAAATAAAAAATAGAAACCTCTCTTTTATTACATAAACTATCAGTTCTAAAATAGTTTCGATTTGAGCCGTAAAGTCATAATGGTTACCGCTACATTTGAATACATCATCAAACTCAAAAACTAGCCAACCAAAAAATTTCGCCGTAGGTTCAAAAATCATAGAAAAAATAACTTAGTAACTGTACCAAATATCGGAATTTTCCCATGCACACAAAAAAGTCGTTACTGAAAGGGTTAAATAACTACGCTCATATTGCCACCATGCTGTTACATGACTTTTGACACAGTTTTTTGACATGGGTTGCAGAGTTTTTTTGTAGTAGTAAAATTCTTTCCAGCAGTAATAAAAAAAACTTATGGAAAACTTTTTCATAGTTGCAGGTAAACACTTTGTCGCGGTAGAAAATATATATTAATAATATATATTAATAATAAGTGTTTCTACTGTAACAGGAAAAAAAAAAAAACATTGTTGGCAGACAGTGGCAGTAAAGAAGGTTACTGTTACAACCAACGTACTTTTTGCTAACTTAGTAATGTGCGTTCTACTACTAAAATAGAATCATTTTGCAATTACCAGCTAAAATTTCTGCTATGATAGCCGAAAATCCATTAGTGAAGAATTTTTGGCTAGAGGATTTCTCAGTGTAGAATCAACAGAAATAATACGAGACATATTACAAAATTATTGCACCACCTGTAACGACCAATTAACCTCAAAAAATGACAACGATAATGCATTGTAATGGCTATCTGTAGACGATCGCAGAGGGTGTGCTCTGGTCTAACAGGAAACGCGACATCAGATACAATTTAGCAAGTCCTATATGATTAGCGCTCCGTGTAGCGGAAGACAATGTGCGCTGGCCTAATAGGAAACGCAATGCCAGATATAATTTAACAAGTCCTAAAGGATTAGCGCTCCATGTAGCGGTAACCAAATAGGAAACGGAAAAATGCCACCTGCATCTATCTGTCTTAAATGGCGAATGTGTTAATTATTCATGAAAAAAAAATTTGATAAAGAATAAAATGTGAGATAAATTACTGTATTTTTATGATTCTTGCTCAAACCTTGTAATGGCAAAAATGAAATGTTACAGAACTTGCAGGTGTTGAGTTTTCGGCATTCCGTGCCGTCAGCGCGCCTGGTCATGTAAGTAAAATTGAAAGGGGAACAGTACAAATATTATGAATATTATTTTTGTTTTTTTCGAAATTAGTATTAAGGATTTCATTTAGTTGCCTAGAATTACAATTTATTTAATTTTTCAACTCTATTTAAAAATAAATTTTGATATTTTGAATTATTTCGTACATTTTTCTGCTGGCGGCACGCAGTGCCGCAGCGCGCCTGCTAATGTGATTTTCAAATGCGCGCCCGCCCGAGCGTTAAATAAATCTGCAATGCAAACTTACCTGGGTCCTTTTTGGCCGATTTAAATTTATTTTATAAATATTTGTGTTTTAGAATTCAATTTAATTTTATCGATATTAGAGCTGACAAAGCTCCATTATATAAATAGTAGCTTTAAAACTTGGATGGATTTTAAAATAAATGCAACTTCAATGGATTAGCTGTTTATTGAAACAATGAATAAGCTAATGCATTATCGAAACTTATGTCTGTTGTATCTAATACCAAATAATTTATTTTTCTTGATTATTTCTTCTCATCGAACTCACTGTCTTAGAGCCGACAACTGAGCAATTTGAATTAATTCATTATGACTATGTTTTTAAAATGACGATTCACTGTAATTATCATTTAAGTAGGTATTTTGAACCAGAATCGATTTACCACACAATTTTAAATTTGACAGTTTGGAGTGGAGTGTGCGAAATGACATGGGCTGAAACGGATAGAGATAGGTATCCCCATTGCTATGGCACTTGCTATCTTTTTGTCGCTGTTCGAAGTCAATAGAGAGGGGACGCCAATGGAGATAGTGGAAATATCTCTATTTATTAAAGAGTTCCAGCCCAAATATGACTTTATCGATTCGAATAATAGTATGTTCCGGTTCCGTTCAATTAAATCAAAAATCTCTCCTGGGCCAAGAATATGTCGAACAAAGAATTTCGATCGAAAAGCGTCACATTCCTGAACCCTCATCTATCTGCCAGTCTCGAAACTGGTCAGTTCAGGAATTCTTTGTTTTCCACAAATCTGTCGGCGTATTCGAAAGAAACATTACCCGAAAGCCACCTCCAAAATTCCTACCAGGATTTATGAGCTGTCCCTCGAGAGAGAATGTCTGATAGATTACCTACACAAAGATGTGTATCAGAGCATTAGCCTCCATAATTTAAATGACTCTGTGAAGCGTATGCCGTCGTCATATGGGTGTATTTCATGCTCACGTGCCTGTTTATTTTGCCAGGTCGTGTGTGAATATTTAATCAGCCTCACGATGTCGCCCTTGCGTGATAACAATTAGGGTGCACCAACTTTGCATAGCTAAACAGTTTGTTGATGTGGCAAGTATGAAGCCTGGAATAGAAAAATTCTTACTTATATTCTTACATTTCCATTTCTCAGTTTTTGATCCAAAAAATGCGCGCTCTATTTCTAACATTTGTGTTCTTTTTCATCGCAGGAAGATGAATTAGAGAAGCCTAAAACTAAGTCGAAAAAAATGTCAAACAAGCTATTCGGCCGCAAAAAATGTTTGGCTATTAAAACAAATTCTGGGATTAATAGGGCAAGTACAAGTACATGATCTGACAGCTTGACACTATTGACAGTCGCCTTGAGGTAAAACAAAGATATAATTTACAGTGTTTTTAAAGTTTTTAGTTAGATTTTTTTAAATAAATA
Organism: Ceutorhynchus assimilis; assembly: GCA_917834065.1. NCBI lineage: Eukaryota > Metazoa > Arthropoda > Insecta > Coleoptera > Curculionidae > Ceutorhynchus > Ceutorhynchus assimilis. The sequence continues at coordinate 6,209,601 of OU892288.1, forward strand.
CCTTTTGTGTGATCCAGAAGTTTCTTGGACATGCCTAGAGTTTGTTTAGTTGTTAATTGTGGCAGTATAGCGCAAGGGATACAATATCCTTCCATAGGTTTCCATCAATTTCAAATAACAATGGGAGGTTTGATTTGTTAGCTCAAGAAAGAAGAGACAAATTGATTAATGTTGTTAAAAGAGAAGATCTCTGACAGAAAAATAGATTGAATATAGAGTAACTATACTTATATATTTGTTCTTGTGATACTTCGTTTTGATATTTGTTGGAAAAAACCTGAATTTAATCTATTATAGAAAAACCTAGCAAACTTCTGGATAAAAGACCACATAGACTGAAACATAAACACTTTACTTTAACTTTTTTAAAACAAAATAACACAAAAACTTGTGAAAAAGCTGTGAAAACCCCATGAAATATAACCGGCCTAATCTACACCAATGTAATGTCTGCCCAGCGACTCTGTGTCTACGGGGCAACGGTAAGGGGAATGCAGTTGTAAAAAAAATGGCTGATTTCATTCATAAAATACCCAGCTGCGTGCGGAACTTTTTGGAAATGTTATCGTATTGCAACTCGTTCACGAAAATCGACAATGACCAAACCGCCGCCACTGGATATTTAAAAATAAATCGATATTCCAAGATGGGAGGATAAAATGACAAGAGCCCTGGCCAATAGCGAGACGTAAGGTGACGTTAGCCCACTGACAATTGCATGGTTGCCCGTGGCAATGGCAATCCTGCCAAAAACTCGACCAATCAGGTTCATCCAGGCCGGATCCTTGCCAAATTGCCAAAAGCTGATGGATTCTTTAGGAAATGTTTGTTTTTTCCAATAGACAAAGTTGAAGAAATCAGTTATTAAAATAAGCATAGATCTAACAACCACGTTGAAATATTTAGCGTTTTATTGTTATCTACATTTTGTTATTAAAAAATGGATTTTCAAATGAACTATACTTCATGCCTAGTATTCTCGCTTTTTTTTTAATTAAACGTGGCAACATCGCACATTTACGTCCGAATTCCTTTCGTAGACTCAGATCCGCTGGGCAAACAATAAATTAATGATTTGTTTTACCCCAGGGCGACTGTCAAACTCATTAGTGACGTCACATGGACATGCCCTATTATGGTTCTTTATATTCTTTGAAGTACTTTTCGCCTCGGCGCTACTTTTCAGGGGCAAATAATTATTTTCCACTTTTCTCGAGGACCACATGTATATGGATCGTCAGTAGTTGTTGACGAAACTGTTTAGCTCGATCCGTAACTCGCAATAGTCACTCATAGTGAAATCGATTATGTCAAGAGGTAGAAGCACGTAGAAGTAATTGTTGGATAAACTGATATTCATATCAGTGAAACAAAAATTAATAAATTAAACTTTGATTATTAGCCCATACTTTGCTAATTTATATCGCAGCTATGGATGACTGAATGTGTTTATAATAGTTTTTATATGTAAGGTAAACAGATGAGGAATCGTTTACTTAAGAAAGGGTTTGTAATTCTTTGTCTTGATGTTGAGTCAGTTCGTATAGTTATTTCTATGAGTTCACACGCTCTGCTTTCCACGCTGTGTTCGATATAATAAATATATTGAATATCGATAATTAACAAGTTCTCTTATTTCTTAGTCCATTTCCTAACAGGTTATGGGACCAGTGTACGTGTATTCATTGCGGTTGTGAAAACCGGGAGTGTTTAATGTGATAATGGAAAATTTGAAACTAAAAAGAAACAAAAGGCTTCATGCTAACAGAGCTTGAACTTAGATAAGAACATCAGAGCTCAGCAATTTAGAAATAATTATCGTTGAGGATAGTTTAAAATCGATTTTAAAAGACGCAATTTCGAAAAAAAATTCAAGTCTCTAAAACACAATAAAAAAGTGAAACAAAACAATTCCATCAATAAAAAAAAAAAAATGGAACCCTTATAACAGCAACCAAAAAGGCACAATTAGTATTCCCAGTAATATGGGCATACAGGAAAGTCTTTAGTATAGGCTGGACTGTCCAGAGAGGTTCCTTACAATTTGCTGTCTGTAAGAAAAATGCAAAGGGCTAGTATGACTATTGCTAAAAAAAAAAGTGTTAGTATTTACAAAGGCGGTAAGCTTATAATTTATGGGTAAGTCTTTGAACACTTTAATAATAATTGCTCTTGAACTCACTGTTATTGGAAATTAAAAAAAAAAACACTATTATTCAAGCAAATAGTGACGATTAAATAAAAAATAAAAAATTATCAATTGTGGTTTGAACGTTTGGTCCACATTGGTGAGGTTTAAATTAGTAAATTATTATAAAAAAAAAAAAAAAAAAAAAAAAAAAAAAAAAAAAAAAAAAAAAAAAATTGAGATCGAGGACTTAGGGCGCAAATCGATCAGGTTATACAATGAGTATTTATGTAGAGCGTGCATAAACAAGCGCGACTTCCATTTCAAAAACATTGTACTGTTTGTGCATGAATTTACTTACTAGTGTGTAACATATTTGATGAGTCATAAGTCATATGTATTTTGTATGTTTCAAGATTCAGTTGCTGAAAGTGGGGCACATTTCAATTTACAGATTTTCAATGTATTCTGTGACAATGAAGGTGAATATCTAGCTACAGAAATAAGAGATTTTTGGCATGCAAAAAGATAAGTCATTATTTGAAAATTCCATAAACCCCACAAATTAAATGATGCAGCTATAAAAAAAAAAAAAAGTTGGAGGCAGTTTTAACTGCCACATTCTCGCTTAATTTGACCCCTACTAAAACTTTAAAAGAATTTGAAACACCATACGAAATGTGGCGTAGTAAAAAGCCTCAAGTAAAATATTCATAAGTGGTTGATTCCATAATACCGTTTATAGGTACATAAAAACCAGGAAAACAAAATTTGATATCAAATCCTGGAAAGCTGTACTGATTGGTTATGAACCGAATGAATATGAAGTGTGGGATGTGGTTAGTCATAAGTTTGTTGTAGTCAAGGATATTATTGTAGATATGACAAGTTTGTTTTTGTCCTCCAAGCCTTTTAATCTGCATAAAGCTGATTCGTCTGACTATTTGTCAAGATCAGTAGTTAATAATAAGCTTGAAAAAGTGAATGTAGAACACTTTTGATTATAAAGCTGATTCCTCTGGCTATTTGTCAAGAACAGGAATTACTAACAAGCTTGAAATAGTGAATATAGAACATTTTAATTGTAAAAGCTGTTTTCTCTGACTGTTTGTCAAGATCAGTAGTTACTAATAAGCTTGAAAAGTAAATGTTCAACTTTTCTGGACATGGAGCCAATTTTTCTGACTCTTTGTCAATATCAGTGGTTAGTTAATGATAAGTTTGAAAAAGTGAATGCATAACACTTTGGTGATGAAACTGATTCCTTTGACAGTTTGCCAAGATTGCTGGTTAATAAATCTGATAAAGCAAAATCAGATGACCAATCAATCCAAGAAAGTAGCTTGTTAACCCACAAACTTATCAAACTATATAATGAATGATTATAGTAAATCTGTGGTTAAAACAGATCTGCCAAATGATATTCATTCAGTTTCCACTATAATCACGATTCCCAAAGTAGTTAAATTAAAATCCTCCAGTGAATTGCATCCAGTGAATTTGTTTTGCACTATTGACAAAATTTTGGAGAAAATGGTGTATATGCAACTTGTTGAATTTATAGCTAGATAGAAATAAACTATTCAGTGATTTTCAATCACGGTTTCGAGTAAGTCAATATTAGTAGTTAATAGTGATTATGAAAAAGTGAATGTAAAACACTTTGATGATAAAGCTGTTTCCTCTGATTGTTTGTCAAGATCAGTAGTTATTAATAAACTGAACTGAACTGAACTGAAAAAGTGTCAAAAATGAATGTAACACTTTGGTAATTAGCCTATCCAAAACACGTGACTTTGACAAGCAAACAAAGGGTTTGTGTGCCTCTTGGCGGACATTTTAATTTGAGTTCGACAGCATCTTGGGTAGTCTAAAAAAACCTTTCCCCTGAATGTGGTAGTTTGTCAAGATCGGTGGTTTGGTTAATAAATCTGATATAGCTAAATCAGATGAGTAACAATCCAGGAAAGTAGGTAAATGTTAACCCTAATAAACTCATTAAACTAAATAATGAGTATAGTAAATCTGTGATTAAAACAGATCTGCCAAATGATATTGATTCACTCATTATTGGTAAATAAAACGTGGTCGTTAGTATCAAGACCCGAATATAAAAATATAGTGGATTGTAAATGGATATTTTCCATTGAAAATGATGAAATTGGAAAACCATTTAGATACAAAGCTTACTAAGTTGCTCGTGGTTCTAGTCAACATTAATTGATAGATTATAATGAAACCTTTGCACAGGTGGTGAGAATCGTAGGTTTCTGGTTTATAATAACCTTTTTAATCAGTTTAGCCTTTTAATACATCATATGGATGTACAAACAGCTTTCCCGGATAGGTCATTGAAGGAAGCCATTTTTATGAAGGTTCCTGAAGGCTGAAGGGTGGCTGGCTCAAGGTGTGACAAGTAAACCTCCTAACCAAGTTTGCAAGGCTTTGTATCTATGAACTAAAACAAACCACCAGTTAACCACTGTATTTATATCTTAGACAAAGGTGCAATATGTAAAATTATTTATGTAGTTCTGTAGATGGTATTTGCCACTGCAGATAATAATACATTGAATAGTTTAAAAAGGGATTTGGCAAATAACTGTTCTATGTTTTATTTGAAAGACAGTAAACTATTTTTGGGTAATGAAATTAAAAGGTAATCAAAAATAAAATTACTCTTGATCAAACTATTTTACATAAATTTAATATGAATGACTGTTGTGCCATCAGCTGTGTCAGCACTCCACTTCCTAGTAAACTGAATTTGATTGGTTTAAATTCAGAAGAAAAACATGATAGCCCTTGCCGGAATCTAATCGTCTGTTTAATGTATATTATGTTATGTATATCAAGCCTGATTTAAGTACTTACCACTGTTAATATTTTGAGCAGGTATTAAAACAAGAATAATAAAGAGTTTTGGCAATATTTGAAAAGGGTCCTTAGATATCTTAAGGGTAAAATCAATGTGAAGTTGACACAATATTTTAGTTGTGAATATATTAATTTCTTGAGTGATTCTATTAATCCTGACTAAGAAGGTGGAGATGCATGATATAAACAATATAAAAGGCACAACAGGATATTTATTTAAACTGTTTGAAATTTGTGTGATATGTTGGAATACAAAAAGGCAGTTGTCAGTAGCGGCATCATCTACTGAAGCCGAATATATGGTTTTCTTTTTAAAGCTGTCACAGAAGCTCTTTGGTTAAAATCATCAGCAGAAAATATGCATAAACATTAATATCAGAGTCAATTATGACCTAGGAGGACAACAATGGACTCAATAAGTATTACAAATAATCCAACAAATCACAAAAGATCAAATCATATTTAATTGATCGTAATTAATATAAAATATTAATTTGTCCACAGATAAACCACTAGCAGACATGTTTACCAAACCATTGATGCAAGTGAAATTTGAGAAATTAGAATGGAATTAGGCTTAGTAAATAAGTTAAATGGTTTGATTAGGTTTTTCTGGGTTTTTCCTAATCCCGAGCAGCAAATGCTGGACCGTTATTGTGATTTTCCCCAGAAAAGACACACATAAGGAAAGCAGGCCTATTTATGTTATACTAGGTTTAAGTTGTATTACACTTTTAGTATAATTGATCAAATTTTTGAGGTGGCGCACAGTGTAGCGAAACGGGAAAAAAGTGGACATCAACGTTTCTAACTTACTGATTCTAGTTATACTAATGTAATAATTGTTATTATTGATAAAATTTAGCAAACATATGTTTCTTCTGAAGTATATTTGTAATTAGCAGTATACAGGGTGTAAAAATTTAAAAAATACCCAGTTCTAAGCGCACGCCACACCAATAAGAAATAATATATTTTTAACCTATTCCAATAAATATCCAGAAATATTTCTTTCCTAATCTGAATCAACTTCCTCTTCCATTTCTTGTTCCATATCTAACAGTTCCTGCGCCTCTAAATATAATACAAACTTTTTTTTACAACTATATTTTGGTCTAATTGATGAAATTAAAGGATCTGAAGAAATCAATAGATTATGCAGAATATCCTCAATATTCTGTCTTCTTCCAATTTTTCTGGAAAAATTCTGGCTAAATTCTTTGTTCTAGCCTCGGAAGCTTCTCCAGATAATTTACCAATTGGAATTTAATTAAAATTTTTGCAAATTTCTGCTCCATGAATCAGAAGAATATGAACACTCGTGGGCAAATATACATCGGGGAAACCTAATGTGCTTATTGCCTAACCCCTACCCCTCTTGCCTTGAGGACTAGTCGCTCCTAATAATTTTTCTAAAATGAGAACCTACCCCGTGTGATAGCTCCTTTGAAAGGTTTTTTTTATTCGTCTTTAGAGACGCGCAGAAGCAAATAGAATTACGATAAACACATTATTTGGTTCCGCCGATATGTGTATCCGAGACTTTCATGACAATTTTTTTTTGTCTATGAGATAGTCAAAGTTACTAGTTTTCACAATGTGCTTACTTTTAAACACAGATATCTCGAAAACTAATCGTTCGATTTAAGATTTTTCTATAGGACTGTAAAGGGACAACAACGAGCTACCCAACGATGTGCAACACAAGGTAGGTTCGTATTTAAAAAAAAAAAATTGGGATAGCTACCGCCTGAGGGGTGAGGCGGGATGACCCCCTCCAATTTCCCGATACGTATACGAGATCTTCCTGATATTATTTTTTGTCTAAGAGATATTTCCGATTGCAACTTTTCAAATTGTCACCCTGTATATATTGAATTCAGTAAATAAGAATTTTCATAGATAGTTTAAAAGGCCCCAAAAAGATTTAAATATCACTTATGTGAAAAAAGATATCCACTCCTAATGCACTGCATGATGTAAAAGAAAAGCACTTTTTCCTAAGAATAGCAAATATTAGCAAACAAAAAATATGTGCCTTTCTTCTATAAAGGTAGCTCTATCAAACAAGATATTTATCAGCCTGGACATATTTGGACATTTTTTTATAAGTCAACGTGAACTTTAACTTTTTGGAAGAAATAATGAAAAAGAAAAAAAAAACATTTGACATATATTTACTGCACATTTACAAAAAAAATAAATAGGAATATATTGTCAATGACTTAATAATACTGTATACAAAAAACAAGTTTAAAATAGCTCGTACTTAATAAGCATAAAATTTTTGAAAATAGAAAAGGTTTTAGCCTAAGATTTTGTGAATCACAGAAGAGCAAGTTTGAATTAAATATATTCGCAAACCAGCAGTTGCAAAAAAAAACTAATTAGTACTGGCATGGCTTACGGTCTTAACAACCTGTGACTATAGAAAAAAAATTATTTTTTCAACTTTGACTTTTTCGTCAGATGGTCACCATTTTTCCCATTTCAAAACACTGTGTGGCGTGTTGGATAAACTGATATTCATATCAGTGAAATAAAAATTAATAAATTAAACTTTGATTATTAGCCTATACTTTGCTAATTTATATCGCAGCTATGGATGACTGAATGTGTTTATAATAGTTTTTATATGTAAGGTAAACAGATGAGGAATCGTTTACTTAAGAAAGGGTTTGTAATTCTTTGTCTTGATGTTGAGTCAGTTCGTATAGTTATTTCTATGAGTTCACACGCTCTGCTTTCCACGCTGTGTTCGATATAATAAATATATTGAATATCGATAATTAACAAGTTCTTTTATTTCTTAGTCCATTTCCTAACAGTAATGATTAATTTCGAGTGACACGGAACTGTTAAATGCTAATTTTCGTTTCGGACGCTAGTAATGAGCAAATGCAATATACAGTATGGATATGGATCAAGAACTTTTGAAAACTGTAAATATTCAATTGTCAATAACAAGGTCTATCAATGAGATCTCGGAAACGGTAAGAGATACGAGGTCGGTTATAGTAAGGCAAAGTTGCGTAATTTGGTGGTCAAGAAAATGTCGCTTTGACATTCCGAAAACTTCTGGGGATATTCGGAAAAAAAAAAGATTTTTAAGTGAAACTTCTTTGCTGAGGGGGCAACAAGTTTCGGGCGTTTCGAAAATTCCGATCGCGCAAGGGGAGTTTGACGTGTGCGTCACGGGGATACGTACACACTTGAGGAGACAGCAATAGGGGAAATGGATGCGTACCGTAGCCCATAATAATACAAAGCTTTTACGTATGTGTTCGTAGGAATGACCGGTAAGGGAGACCGCAGGGGAGAGCTAAAAATGACTTCACCTGGATGCTACGCAATTCTCGTAACGTTGCTACTGTTGTCTACTCCTCAAAATTACCACGATTGATCCATCTAACTTATTTCTTGTAGAATATATTTCAATCGTTTTGCTCAATCATATCATATCATACCCGCACCCTTACTATTTCAATCGTTATCTCTTGTTGAAAAGAGATACTCTAAGAATTATAATTATTGAAAAATGCGGAGCGTTATCTAAAATAATAAAGTTGATGATAAACGTTGGATTTAAAATTTAATAGTGTCATCTTGTAGAGAAAATCAAGTGGCAATGATGAGGTGCCATTTTTTTTAAAGCACTTTTCATAACCCCAGAAAAAAATTTCAAATAACTCGAATTTGTCAAATAATAATGAACCAAAAATGTTGTGACAGAATTGTTTTTCAAAATAACAACAAAACTGTTTTGACAGTATCGAAGAAAATTATTGGAACCTTGCTGCAAACAGCAAATCCAAAGATGCTAGTAGCACTTTGAAATATCAAATTTAAACACTGCGAATTATAAACTTTGTAATATGCATGGTATCTTTAATGGTACATTTCAAGGCGTTTTAAGATAGATAATGTGGAAAATAATAGAACCGGTCACGCAAATTATCATTCCATGATTGGCTGCCTGCTCAGTTTTTCCCGCGATCATATTTTAAATATCCTTGAAGATATTTATTGTAGTATAACATACCCGGGTTCGTTCAGCAAGATTGAACAATTTGAATTTATATTATGTCTCTTTTCAACAAACCTTCTTGAAAACAAAATGAAAGACAGACACCTTCGTTGTCGAAACTTACTCAATTTTACTTACTTGAAATGCGCTCGACAATAGTAAAATTAGGGAAATTTGAGGTAAAATAAATGAAAAATTTGTGGAACGTCTAATTTATTGATAAAAAAATCACCGTTCTCAACCTGGAACTCACGAGGGGAAAGAGCACGGCAGAGAAACCCTCGATCTCCATTCTCCAAAAATCAAAACATACTGTGATATTTTGATAATAATATGTAATTGTAATTCAATAATAGTTTAAATTAGGTATCGTCCCTGTAGTAAAATTTCAATTCCACACACTACATTCAATACTGAAGAGTTATTGGTTAGTTAGCTAGTCTCACTAGCAGGTACTGAGGTCCCGTTCGGGAGGCTACTCAGCTATAGTTGTTATTTTTGAGCCAATATCTCTAGACTGATCATTTAATTTGTTTGCTAGGATATTTGCTCAGTCAGGGTAAGAAAGTGTTAGTAGATTCAACAAGGCCCCAATATACACTCTGAATACAACAAAAGACAGCACATAATTTCTTAGGTTTTATATTTTCTTTTTATCTGCGTTGTTCGCAGCATGAATCGATTTTTGTCAAATACATATGTTCGAATTATCTATCTCACATTGAATATTTTACACTTATTATTTTTAATGCTAGTCGTTTCCAGTCAAATATATATTTTATAATTTTTTGCCCAACCACACATAAAAAAACCGTTGACCTAAATTCCTGAATATCTTCTCGAATATTTTTGTAAATAAAAAACCTCTGCTTTTCTTGTTTGGTATTTTCTAGATTTACTGGGGAACCAATCAGGAAGCCGCACCTTATCTCTTCTCGTTTAGGTTTTAACCTGAGAAAGTGAAAAAGGGGTCAGTCGCTCCTAGTCCACTCAAGGGACATCGCCCGCAATGTTTCTCTTAATTTCTCTCCTCTCATTACTTTTGAAACAACTCAACAACTCGATCATATCTCCAACCCTAGTACAATAAAAACTGTGTAGATATACATATTGTAAATAGTAAAATAGTAACATTATAACAAAGTCTATTATAAGTCTAAAATAAAGTGCAAAGTGCCGGTTGCCGACCCTTGTCTGTGCGCGAATGCGAATACCTAATTTTCGGGAGTGAATATCCAACTAAACATTTTAGACTTTTGTTAATCGGACAATAGAAAATATAATTAATTCATCGTCATAAAACCGGAACGCCGGAACTGTATAAATTTGTAAATAAATTGTAAATAAAACGGGTCGTGGTTTTTAATTGAAACAACCCGCTAACGGAACCAGTACCTAAAATTTGCTAGAAAAGGCAATCTTTTCTCCCTCCTAAAAATGATGGGGCTTTAAGCAAAATCCCCTTCAACATAAACAATGCACATGTTATAAAATATAGTATAAACAAACAAAAAAAAAATATATGAAAATGAAAAAAATAATACTTGTATACATAATTGAACTCTTAGAAAAAAAAACATTTATTCAACTGACCTGTGAATGCTCCTTATGACACACGAACCAATCACAAACTTGATTGAACAATCAGTTTATTACAAATATTAGAAAGGTGGCGAAATAATACACTTTTGCATCGAAAATTATGCTTTATTCCATTTATATTGGTGCTCCAATGTAAAAGGCTTATCGTCATCTCATCGAATGCACAGCCAAAAACATTCAAAAACCCTTATTTTCTTGCTGGCTGAGTCATTAGTACGCGCTTAGTCATACACTAGTTATGTTTTAAATTAAGCAACTTATGTTTTTAAAAAACTTTATTACTTAATAAATAACGTGTGAACTCAGTGAAGCGAACTAAAGAACTAAACTATTATTGCTCTGCTCGAATTTATATAAAAGAATAAATGCTGAGCTAGACACCTTTACATTATTTTTACATTTCTTCTTCCTGCAATAATAATATAATAAAAGCACTGCGATAATAATAATGATTATAATAATTAAAGTTACCGATACACTAGTGTTTACAACATCAAATTTCCTTAATGGATGAACAGTTAGTGTTTTAACATCTTCATGAATGTTATTTAAATCAATTTCTCTTAACTCTAAAGGTTTTACATTTTGAACAAGAGTTTCATTGATATTCATCGATGGCAACTTTAATCTAAGATTAATTGTATAAGCTTTTTGCGAATCATAATATTTATTTCTTATACTAAGTTTACAATCCATTGGTAGAATCAGAACAGGCTTATCTACTGATTCTATCGTATTCTGATTGGGACATTGAAAATCAATTTTTTCTTGATTTTTCGGAATGATAATGATAGAATTGTCACTTAATTGTGTTACAGAAGTTTGTTGATACTTTACTGGTATCAATAAACAATGATTTGTCAAGTTTATGGTTTCTGATATGCAAGGCTCATTTTTATTTAGTAGCCTGCTTGGGCATAAAAATAGATCTTCTATTTTTTGACAGTATTCTCTTAAGTTGAAAAAGTCATTATGTATTTGATTTTAACAAATAAGGATTATTTATTGGTGTTATTTTTCCATTGATTGGGATTGGATAGACACGATAGAGTATATATGGTTTGTCAAAGATTAAAGGTATGGCAATATAGAAAATTATTAAATCTTTCTTTATTGTCACGTCAGCATGTGCGACTTCATAATATTTGATTATGTTATCAAATGGAATTCGCGTTTTTGGATTTAATTTTACAATTATTTTTTGAAGTTCTTGATATTCAAGGATGCTATGATGCATGATATTTATCTCAGCAAAATTAATAGCAACTTGAGCATTTGTGCGAATGTCATTGATTACTCGTATATTATTTTCTAGGTTATCTAGTAACATAATATAGTACATAGTAGTAGACGTTGATTGAGTCATTCGTGTGAGGTCATTAATATGAGTCATAATTTTCTGTTGATTTGTCTCGACGTTACTCAACTGAGTATCAATGTCTTTTGTTAATTGTTTCAGGATTGTCTGTGTGGATGACAAATCTTGGTGCAAAATTTCTTGATTACTTTGCAGAGTTCGGATATAATTATCGTAACGTTCTCCGTCGTCAGCATCTAGAGTACCATACAGATATTTGTGTACTTTTCCGATGAAATTTACTAATCCTCTTTTAATTCGTTTTTGAGGGGTCGTATAATGATTCAGAAATAATTCAATTGATTGTGTTTGGTCAAGAAGGTCATATACTCGTGAGTTACTTAACGGAAACGACAAGAACCTTTTTTAAAAAATTAATTTATTTTCGAAAATACAAGTTTATTACTTGATGTCTTTACAGCTTCAAGTTAAGACTCTAACTAACTGTAAAAGCACCATTACAATTGTAAAGAAAACATATTAAAAACTAATAGCGAAGCAGAAGCAAAAGTTGGCGGTCAGCAGTTTGGCATCTATCCTATGTACAGGGTGTGAGGCAACTCCTCCCCCCAAAGCTTCAACTCCATGGTTAACGAGGTAGTTGAACATCTTGAAGTTCGATGCTTTCGTTCGTCATTGTGGCTTCATTTGTTCGGCCTAGAGTATGATATTTCTTGTAGCAGTAAAAACTTATAGGAAATAAAATAATAATGTACATGGAAATTGTCCATATACTGGGTTTTGTTGGAATTTGATCAACAAATAGTTGTGGTTCATTTTCTTGTATTTGGCTTCTGATTTCGTAAAGTTCATCTAACTTTACTTGGTCTAGATGAGCGCTGAGGTTGAGGGTAGGCAGCAAACTAGCTTCATTCTCAAAGTCGGGGAACAGGATCGGTTGACTCCGGGTTGGTATTGATCTCTGATTATGGATGATTGATTCTTGGTTAACAACAATCTTACAGCTTCCTGGTATCTGGACTAAATAGGTTCCAAATAGGTTCCTTCTTTCATCTTGATTGTCACATTGCAGGCGGATGACTTCTTTTTTTGGCAGAATCAGGGCCCATTGATTGGTTTCGTCGAGTTGTCTAATTATTGGCTTAGAGATTTCAGTCTCGACTTGCATACAGGTATTGGCATTTTTCCTGGATTCTAACAGTTCGACTTCGCATGGGCTGTCGTTGGAGATTTCATTTAAATCCGTTTTGTCACATACATGGAATTGTGTTTTAATTTCTTGGCATTCTAGACTTCGATATGCAAAGTGCAACTGGTTTTTTATAAGAAATTTACTTTGAGGAATAATGACTTTAGACAGACCCTTTCTCCTTATTGGTATTGAAAAGAGATGAAAATAGTCGAATTCTATTGGATATGTTATTGGAATGTGCAACAAATGAGTTATTTTATTATTAAGAATAAAGCATTCCAAGTTTATGACTTTTTCCAAAAGAAAAGTATTTTCTAAGGTCACTTCTAGTGGCATTTGTTTGACATTGACTAGGTTTTGAATTTTTAGCAATTCAGAGTATAAATCTTCTGTGCTTATTATGCTGTGGTGTAGTATTTTTAACTTAGAGAAAGTTATAGAATTTTCTATGTCTTGTAAAGTAGAATCAATGATTTCGTAAACATTTATAATTTGATTTAAGACATCTTTAATGTAAGCTGAATTTTCTCTATAAACAGATTTCTGCACTATTAAAGCAATTTGACTTAATTTGGATTCCAACAATTTTTCGTTATGGTTAATATGCTGGATAGTGGCGTTAAATTTTCCAATGATACTTAAGGATATCCAATTTTGCTCAACAATACTCGAGACCAACTTCTGTTGATTATTTTGTAAATCAAAAATAATTTTTTCGTATTTTTAGCCATCGGCGGAATCTAGATTTCCTGTTATAGATTTGAATATCGATCCTAGCCCATTTATCAGACCTCTTTTAATTCTTTGAGGATGGGGAATGATCTCTTTAATTTTTGTTTCAACCCTATCTTTTATAAGGGTTAATATTTTAATGTAATTTGAAGCATTTTCGTAATATTGAGAATTATTGCGTATTAATTGACTTAAATTTGAAGATTTTAGATGAAGTTTATTGATTTCTAAAATTATTGGATTTAAATCGTAAAAATGAATTAATGTGTGAGAGTATTGTTGCAATTTTGCTCGTCCTAATTTAAATGGAATTACTCCAGGGTTGTCCGTAATTTGTCTCACGATTATTTTTTTCTTCAAATCCGAGTGTTAATTGGAGAACTTTGAAAAAGGAGGCACTAATTAGCAAAACTGTATTCTTTAGAGGACGTTTTATTTTTTCCTGGGATTCAGTTTTCGCAGTCTTGCGTTCTCTATTCACCGAAAGCAACTTGCTAGGTCGAGAGAATTTATCTGCGTGTTTTTGCCTAATATGTTTTTTGGCATAAACATTTTTATCCGGTTCAAATATTTCTGGGTCTTCCCGGGTTTCGTTAATTTTATTAATAACATTTTCTTTCGAATTGACAAGCCTTTCATTAATTTGGGAATACAAGATTTTCGTTTTATCTTTATGGTCGCTGATATAATCGCTTAGTAAAATTTGTTCAATATTAATATCAAAAGGATTGTCTTCAGTAATATGTCCATTAATTATGTCAGTTGGTTTAAGTTTTGTTGTAGAGTGTATGGAATTGTTATAAGCTGGAATGGCATAAATCATTTTCTGGCTGATTGGAGTATTGCCAAAGTTTTGATTATTTAGTAGTCGAATGTGTTCAGCAAGAGTCGAGTGTAGCCGTTCTACAACTCCATTGGACTGGGGGTGATGCGGAGAGCAAAAATGAATTTGGACTTTGTGTAATTGTAGAAGTTCAGTGACCACAGAATTTTTAAATTCGGTCCCGTTGTCAACAATAATTTGCTTAGGGATTTTGTGGTGCGAAAAATAAATTAGGAGATTATCGACTATGTCTGTTGCTGATAAGGATTTTGAGGTGGTACGCCTGAGCGTATTTTGAGAAACTGTCAATAATAGTCAAGAATTTTGTGTGTTCTAATGTATATGGGTCTAAATGAATTATTTCAAATGGTCGTGTTGCAGTTGGGGTTATATTCATTTTTATTTTGACTGGGTTGCTTTCGTATTTACTGATTTGGCAGATTTCGGAATCATTTATATAAGTCTGAATTGAATTCTTTAAATTAGGCCAATAATATTTGGTTTTAATTTTTTGTTCGGTTTCATCAATGCCTCTATGGTTTGTTTTACTTTCATGATAGTTCTTTATGATTTCGGGAATTTCTTCCTTATCGGTGACGTCCAGTAACTTCGTGAGGCAGCGTTTAAAATTGATAGAGGGCCATTTAAAATTTTTCCGTAAAATTTCGCAGAATCGCTCGTACGTATCGGGTGTCTCGAAATAGAGGTGATATTGTTTTTTAGGGACAATGTAAGTTTTTATAAAGTCCATAATATCTGGTTCGAAATTGTTTGTGGAGATTTGGACGGTAATTCTACGTTTCTTCTCAAATAAAATGCATTTTTTTTTTTTGGCTGGTGAATGTAACACTTCACGAATAAATATTTGTTTCGCACCATAATTTATGGGTGTTTCTAGGATCGGCACTCCTACTATTAAATCTTGTTCTTGGTTTGAGTGAACTGTTGCATCATCATCGACTTGGATATCGGGTTCAGTGTTCGCTTGCACTTGTAAGGATATTTGATCCATGTTGTCATCGTTTATATTACGAGTTGAATCTCCGGGTTTTTCATTTAAATTTATGTCGGTTTCGTTAATAAGGTTTTGAGTAACTTTATTAGCGTATTCTCCTAAATCAAATCCAGTGTTTGTTTCTCTAATATGTAATTCGATTCGGGATAACGCGTCGGCGTTTGTATTTAATTTACCTTTTTTGTAAATAATTTGGTAGTCAAATTCTTCGAGTTTAATTCGCTACCTAACTAATTTTGAAGAAGGGTCTTTGCATGAGAAAAGCCATTGTAAGGGCTTGTGATCAGTTATTATATTGAATTTCCTACCAAATAAATATGGGCGGAAATATTTTGTTGCTCAAACCAAGCAAAGGCACTCTTTTTCTATAGTTGAATAGTTCTGTTCCAAGTCGTTAAGAGTGCGTGAGGCAAACGCTATAGGCAAATCTTTTCCGATTGGTCCTTGGCTCAGTACGCATCCTAAAGCTACGTTACTTGCGTCACAGGTTAAATTAAATGGTTTGCTGAAATCCGGATATTGCAAGATCGGCTCATTCATTAATAGTGTTTTGCATCTTTCAAAACAGCTGATAAATTCTTCGTTATGCTCGATCGTTGCGCCCTTTTTCAGGCATTTTGTCAATGGCTTCGTTATTTTGGAAAAGATGTTTATAAATCGCCGATAATAGCAGAGGAGTCCCAGAAAGCCTTTTATTTCTTTTGTCGTTTTGGGTATAGGATAATGTTTAATGGCCTTTATTTTATCCGGATTAGGTTTGACTCCTGCGGGGGTGAATATGTGTCCTAAATATGCTACTTCCTTCTTTAGGAATTCAGATTTATTTAGTTGTATTTTGAAATTTGACTCTCTTAGACGTTTAAAGACTTCTGTTAATTTAACAATGTGTTCCTGAAGGCTGCTTGAATAAATAATTATATCGTCAAGGTAGACGGCACATTTTTCATTAGTAATTCCTCTTAATATGTTATCCATTACTCTCTGGAAGGTTGCGAGGGCGTTTTTAAGACCAAACGGCATACGTGAGAATTCGTAATGTCCGTTTTCGGTGCTAAATGCCGTTTTTTGGATGTCGCTCTCATTCATCTCTATCTGGTGGAATCTGCTGTCCAGGTCCAGAGTTGTAAAGTACTGACATTTCCCTAGCTTGTCTAGCAAATCTGTTATATTGGGAAGTAGGTACTTGTCATCTAGGGATTTTAGATTTAGTTTTCTGTAGTTTATGACGACTCTCCACTTTTGGACACCAGAGGTGTCGATTTTCTTGGGTACTACCCAAATTGGTGAAGACCAAGGTGAATTACTTTGTCGTTTCTACTTCCCTTTTGTGGACGGAGAGGTATCGATAGGTCTTAGTGTAAATCGGAACTTCATCAGTTGTCCTAATGTGGTGTTTAACTTTGCTGGTAAAAGTTAAGGGTGTACCTTCTTGGTAGAATATATCAGAAAATTTGGAGCGTAGATCAAAAATGGCTGATTTTTCTTCTGTATTTAAATGGTTTGTTCTTAGTGAGGATAGGTCGAAGACGGAATTTTTTGGGGTATCATCATAATTGTTCAAGTCGATGTTCTTCAAATCATCGGTACAAAATTCTTCTACAAGCAATGGTTCCGAAAAATCTAATGTTATGGGCTAACAGGTATTATTTGATATTGATGTTAGAGCCTTGCCATTTTTTGCTATTGTCAAACATTCTGGTATTTCGCAGTTGTGTATTTTTTGGTATGGAATAATTATTTCTCCATTTATAATTGATGTTCGGATTTGAATTAATTGTTCACATCTTGGGGAAATAGTTATACAATTTAGTTCTGTTTGGATTTTGTGAAAAGAAAGTTTTATTTTAGTGTAAGTTGTAACTAGATATCCATTATTGAAATTCACATTTGCCTGAAGCATTTTCAGGTTATCGATACCTATCAATCCGTCAAAAACGTTATGGAATTTAAAGAGATAGAATTTTAGATGCGTTTGTTTGGGAAGTTTGAAAATTTTGGATGCTGGGATCATTGCACTATGTTGGTGTGCAGATTTTTCAAAGACGGTGGATACCATAAATGGATCATTTCTTATGCAATTGGAGAAGCAGTTGAATGCAAGATTAGGGTTGATGAATGATTTAGTTGATCCTGAATCTATCAGGAGTTTGATGTTATATTCGGGAAAAATTATATAGGGTAGTTCGCTGGAATTTTTGGAGTTTAGGGATATGACTTGTGTCATACATTTTGGTTTTCTGATGACATTTCCTGAAAATCCTGTGATTCCTCGGTTTGTTGAGAATCATTGGTATTGGGGTCATTGTACTGAAACTGCGAATTTTGATATTCTTGTGTGTATTCTGCATTTTCATAATAAGGATAATTGTTATAGGCTAGGTCATGGTCACTTTGGGCATCATATTCTAGATTGTTTCTTTGATTTGAATTTGGGTCAGTTTCGGTATTATACAGTTCTTCAGCTATAAATTTTGGCTGGCTAGTTTGATGTGAAGGACCAGGCATTGAATTTGGTCTAAAAGTGTTTCTGGTGCTGACACTCATTGGTGTTGCTGTAGGAAATTGTTTGTTTGGGTCTGGTTTAAAAACATTTTTATTTTGGTTTTGGGATCTACCAAAAACTTCTGAATTAGTGAAGAATTTTTGAGGCCTATAATTTGGGTTGCTTCTTATTTGCACTGGTTGGGATGGAAATGATCGAGTTTGATTTTGGTTTGCATAATTATACTGTGGTCTAAAATTATTATTAAACTGTGATCTAAAATTATTATTAGAAAAAGGTGTTTGAAATTGCTGATTCGATGTTTTATGTGCTTGTTGCGAGTTGTTGGTTGGTTGATTTAGAAAATATTTCACATTGCCTTCTTGAATTACTAATTGAATACCTTCAGATAGGGTTTGTGGGCGCATACAGCGAATAGTTGTACCTAGAGGTTCTCGAAGGCCTGATAAAAACATTTTTAGTGCCAGTTTTTGGTATAAATCGCGTTTTACTGCAGCGGAAGCTGCTTGTTCGTGAGCATCGACATAGCTACACAAAATATTAAGCAGTTCTAAACATTTGTCATAGAAGGTCTGGGGAGTTTGGTGTGAGAGTTGCTTAAGCATAACTAAATCTCGAGTCAAGCAATTTTCATCACGCCTATCGGCAAAATTACGAGTAAGAGTATCTTTTAATTCTGCCCAAGTGGTAACGTTTTGTATATTTATTACTAATCTAGCATTACCACTAAGTTTCCCTATCAAAGAATTTAAAAGATAAATATTTTGGAAATTATCTTGGTGAGCTCCATCATAAAAGTTATTAATTAAGGTTTGACATATCGCTAAGTATCTATTTAACTCAGTAGCACTTCCATCGAAGGTTGGAACGCAATTTAAATATTCTGGTTTAAAGGTATTAGCCATATTGTTTAAATTAATATTATCATCACTAGAATTATTTATTTGATTTTCTTCAGTTATATTTAATAAGTTATCGATTAAATTTCGATCTTCTATGCTTAAATTAAATTCGTTTGTCAGATTTGCAACAAAATCTGTAGGTACTTCCGGAGGAAATTCGGAAGTAGAGTCAGAGTCTGTTGAAAGGTTTACTTTTGTTAAAGAAGCAGTTAAATCATCAATCACATTAAACCATAATTGCACTTACATACTAATCAATAATGCGGTTCTGGCCATAATCCAATCTATAGGGAGTCCTTGATGAGTTAGCGATGTGTGTCCAAACCAATCAATAGACAACCTGCGGAAATGACGAATTTGGTACTTTTCCCGTGATTCCTTCTCGCCAAAGGCTGCTACATTTCCTTGATGGATTGGGGTTTCTGATTTTCGAGAAGCCACTATGCAGCACGACACTTTCACGATACGAAAGTCACTTAATTTGTCCGTTTGATAGTTTAATCACTCTTTGAAGATCGATTTATGCGATATAAATCGACACTATATCAATCCGACCCGACTGCGCCAGTTACTTAACGGCAACGACAAGAACCTTTTTTAAAAAATTAATTTATTTTCGAAAATACAAGTTTATTACTTGATGTCTTTACAGCTTCAAGTTAAGACTCTAACTAACTGTAAAAGCACCTTTACAATTGTAAAGAAAACATATTAAAAACTAAAAGCGAAGCAGAAACAAAAGTTGGCGGTCAGCAGTTTGGCATCTTATGTACAGGGTGTGAGGTAACTCATGCATAATCATGAGGATTCGAGGTTGCAAATCCGACTTTTTGTCCTGGGATAATTATTAGTCATGCTAGAGAAATGAAATTTATAACTAAACATGAAATTCTTATTTTATCGACATCAAAACGTATTTCACGACCGGTATCGGCTTTTACGTTCCCCATTATTTGCCGTGGACTGTTTTTCCAGAGGGCACAAAAACACCATTCGTCGTGTCAATTTCAGCGATAGTGTTGGTGAGCGTCGTCGATCAGTTAACGACCATCACTTTTTTGTGAAGATTTTTTATCATTATTTTATCAAATAGTATTTTCAAGTCATTGTTAATGTTGATTTTTTTGAAAAAGTCTTTGAATCTTGATACTATATTCAACTAAAGAATCCCTAAAATGAGTAATTACTCATTTCATTGAAACCTTTATAAATAGTACATCGAACAAGTCGAATAAATAACTTCTAATTCATTTATCGAAACTATATTTCACATATCATAATCGGCCTCATAAATAACCTATGGTCAGAGTTTTGGTAATGATCGAAAGCCCACCGGCAAATTAATCTGTGCGATGAGAAATGATAAAATAGTTTTTGGGTTGAAATGCGGAGTTAATATTAATATTCATCTTCCACTATTTACCAACTTAAAATTGTACGGACAGCAAACAATGAATTATTTGCTGGCGAAATTGCGTTTGAGAAATGGAAAATATTTTTAGGGAAATGGATCTGATATCTCAAGAAACTTAACTATTATCTATTACATTTTCGATAAAGATACTCCAAAGATGTCTATGTTCAATAATAAAGCAGTATTTTATTTATATTTAAAACCAAAGTCCTAATGTAAAATCCCATTCACCACTGAGTGATGAACAAAAGGAACTTCTTGATTTCTTGGACACCATCTATCATTCATTATTAGCCCCACTTTCATACATAATCCGTATCTATCATCTACACATGAATTATCTATTACCATACAAAGTCCAGTATTCTAACAGCCAAGCTAATAACTATTTAGGATTATTTGATTTTGAACCTTAGATTTTTAGAGAGTTCAAATATCATATTATTATTGAATGCATTATTATTATTTAAATCTAACCAGATAACTTGAGTAAATTCCCTAGAAAATTAAATGAGCCCATATCATCTTGCATGATCCTCCGTAGACATACCTACATATTCATGGGCATATCCGAGTTTCGCATCGTAAATAAACCGAAAGCAATTCCTGCTGCCATTACATTGCTCCTAACTAATAATAATGAATAAATATTTTTCCCTCTGCTTTTGTGCAGAGCAATTTCAACCCCTAAAAACCATATCGGATTCCTTCCAACATTTTTTCATGGCAAATAGCTTTGTAATGCTAATGCAACCAAATCTTTCGTCTCCTTCCGAAATAAGGTGGAAAGTAATTTGTTTTCGCTCCATCGACTTCTAAAAGAAATATCCTTTTTTCAGTTTTTTCTTTTTTGGGTTTTTTAGAACGGACGATAAACATGAATAATGTAATTAATTTTAAAGGGATCGAAAAAGATTCTAAAATTCCCCATTTTTTTTTTTAATGGAACCGTAACATCCACGGAACATCCTTAACACCAAATGGAATTCGGCACCTACGACAAAGATGTTAGGGAAAAAGTGCATAGAATTATAGACCGTAACGTCTCGTCGTAAGTTTCGTATCCAAAAATAGTTATTTTCCTAACAAGTGCGGAAAGTGATACTTTCCCGCACGCGACTGCCGTTGACCCGAACGACGCAAAGCGGAGTACGCGAAGCGGAGTTCGGGCAAGCAGTCGAGTGCGGGAAAGACACTTTCCGCATGAGTAAGGAACATTATTTTTTCTACGAGCGTGTGCAAAATAGGTACTTTGCACACTCGGTTGGTAGCGCAAAATTTACTTTTGCGCACTAGTGCGGACAAGAGTTAATTTTGTACCAGGAAAAATATTCATGTACCCTTGAAGGTCTGTTTTTATATAGAAATCACTAACCAGTCAGAGCGTTTTTGATTGGTGCAAATCGCCAACAACCAGTTTTCTGACTATTTTTAACGAATGAAATTCGCTCTGATTGGTTTGTGATTTCTGTGGAAACAGGCCTTATGGTTGAATGAAATTTGCTGTCAGTGTTTATAGGTCTGTCACGTCAGTGTTGTCAAACAAATTAATTTTATCATCTTTTCTTTAGTCATTATTTCAACAACATCGTGAACCTAAGCTTAGATACTCGCAAAAAAATGGGAAACATTGCAGCAGAAGAGAACGAGGAAATACAACATATTTTAGATAGAGCCGGCAGTGCCTGCAATACTCTGATACCCCAAAGGTCGTCCGAAAAATCTCTCAATATCGTTTACAATAATCAAATGAGATAATTAGTTTTTGAGTGGATATTTTGTTTTGAATTATTTTTTAAAGTTTATTGTCTCATTTTTCATTTCTATAAATTTTCTCGCTCGTAGAAAAAATACTGTTCCTGACTCTTGCGCAAAGTGTCTTGTTCGCACTCGACTGCTGCCCGAACTCCGCTCCGCGTCGTTCGGTCAACTGCAGTCAGCGTGCGAACAAGACTTACTTTGCGCACTTGTTAGGAAATATACTATTTTCTACGAGCGTGCATTTTTTATTACTTTCCCGCACGCATCTTAGTTCCGAAAATGTCACTTTCCCGCACTAGTGCGCGATTTTGTTTTTCCCGCACTAGTGCGGGAAAATTCTATTCCCGCACTAGTGCGGGAAAGTGGCGTTCAGAAGAAGTGTCAGTTTTGTTAATTGATCAAACATTTTATCTATTTTGTCTGCCTACATTTTTGCTAGATATACTAATTTATGCGCTCATAAACTATTTTGAATATTCCTATTTTCTATTTTAATCCATATTAATCTATTTTGTGAATATTTCAAAAATGTTATAATTTTTTTTGACATTGTTTGACTTTTTGGTTTCTTTGAGGCGAGGCAGTTCTTTTACCTTAGAAATTTTGTTTATTGTAACATCAAATCGATTTAATACATAATTTTTTTCAATCATTCTTGAAAGTAAACGTAAAAATTTAAAAATAAGTAATTTTGTAATTAAATTTCTTTATGGAAATACACAGCATAATGATATGATAGACCAGCGTTGTTACCACAACAGTCTATAGATTCAGTAGGCAAACTGGAGCAATCATAATCCAGAGTAGTCGCCGTGTCGGTCGTGACCCGTGTAAAATCGTCGACGTGCATTTTAAGATCAAAAGAAATCAGGAGATTCTTTAAGTAATTGACATTTGGTTGAGTTTGATCACAGAAGTTCAGATTCAAGTCTCCCGCCAATATCAGAAATGACTGCAGAGGAATTCTGCTGCGAAGCATCTCTAACCCACTGAGAAATAGATTCATATTCGAGCAGGAGGAGCGGTAAATGCAAATTATATAAAGATTCAAGCCAGAAGAAATACCGCCGAAAACTCAAAATCCTTCTCGACACACAATGAGTTGAGCCCATACACCGCAACAAAATCGCACTGGTCACACACCCCATTGTGCACCAAAATAAGACTTCCTCCTTGCAAGAAGTTAGTCCTGCAAAATATTGAGAGCACACTGAAGTTAATCAGACAAAGTGGTTCATATTCCCTAAACCAATGCTCAGCAAGACAATGTTAGGATAATCCAAGCCTTCCAAAAACAAGTCCAGCTCGTCGATTTTTGATCTAACAATTGGCTCAATTCTGCACTCTTCAAGTATTGTAGTTCCTCCCTCGCTCCAAATAACTCCAGCTCAGTGTCCTTCAGGTCCTCAAGGTATGCTTTTTCAGACTTAGAAAGAACTTCAATTGACGTGAGCACACTTTTTTCCGTCGCAGCTGATTCCTCCAGTTTTAAGTAGCAGTTCCTCTAGTTCGCTTATTTGCTTCAAAAATTTATTGTTTTTGTCAGCCATTTCAGCTATTTTTTTATTTAGATTGATGTATCAAAGTTCCTGATTGTTTAATTTTACCAAAAGTTCCTGCTCGGTACAGGCTGCATCTTCAAAATCTTGGGTTCTTCTCTCCAATCCTTTGATGAAATTGGCTTTTTCAAATGATTCAGTCACGAGACTGGAAATTCTGTCTTGAAGCTTATCGATAGCATCATCATGTGCATTTTCCATTTACTCCATTTCATTATTTTTAATAATAATTTCCTCCCTAAGAGAATTCACTGATATAAGCAGCTTGGGATAGTCATTTTACTTTTGCATTTGGAACATAAATAGGATAACTCTTTGAACCAGAGCAATGGCATGAGCTTCTGTGGTTGTTAGATTGGCAGAGACCTTGCATAGTATTTTACTGCACGCATCACAATTTGCTCCAAGTAGTTCGTCCTGCTTTGGGCTTGCCTTGAAAATACACTTTTTGAAGACTGCCGAAAAGACGTCTCCTACACATCGAATGTAAAAAAGCTATTTTTTGTGTTTAACTTACGATTGTGACGCCATTTTTCAATATTTTTTCAAAATTCTTGAACCAATTGAAAGCCTAGTTTTTGTAGATTTCCCCTGCATGTGAAAATAGCTATTTATACAATAAGTTGCGAAATGAGCGTCTTTTAGGCACGCGACGTGAAAATTGTCCAACGAGGCAAAGCCGAGTTGGACAACACGTCGAGTGACTAAAAGACTTCGTTTCGTAACGTATCGTATACAAGATTTTTTCTACTGGCGTTTCATAATAAAAAAACACTATTTTATTTCAATGTTTGTCACCTGCTTTTGCTTGACATCTTTCATGGTGGTGACTAATATTCATAATAAATACAAAACAAAATTCAAATCTGTGTTTAGTGTGTTTTTTATTTCTGAACAATGAATGACACTTTTAGGCACTAGTGCTTAAAAGTTACTTTTACGCACTTGAAAGTCACTTTTACGCACTTGAAAGTTACTTTTACGCACTTGAAAGTCACTTTTACGC
Organism: Ceutorhynchus assimilis; assembly: GCA_917834065.1. Classification (NCBI taxonomy): domain Eukaryota; kingdom Metazoa; phylum Arthropoda; class Insecta; order Coleoptera; family Curculionidae; genus Ceutorhynchus; species Ceutorhynchus assimilis. The sequence goes on from OU892288.1 coordinate 6,234,460, forward strand.
ACTGAGTGCCTAAAAGTCACTTTTACGCACTGAGTGCTTAAAAGAATGTCATTTCAAAACTAAAATGACAATCGAAAAGTTGCTATTATGAAACGTCAGTAGAAAAAAAGTATTTTTTTTTAAAACTGAATTTGTCAGATTACGTAAAATAAGGTGCGGTACCAAAACTGAAGTGAAATTTTCAGCATCGAGAAAATTTTTGAACGGTTGAAGATAAGTATATGGTCAATCGACGAAAAATGTGCCTAAATGAGTGAGGAAGTTTTTGGTGAAAATAAATTTTCACTAGTGGTAACGGTTTCCGAGATACGATTTTTTTTTGTGAAATGCCGATGCGCGCCGGCCGCTGCCATTTCAACGGAAACCTACCCGGTCCTATAACCTATAACTTCAATAACTCGGTTAAAAGAACTTAGGAGGCCATTCGATCACGACCTGTAGGAAATGGAAGAAGTATTCAACTATTTATTCCGTTTTAATTATTGTTTCTTCCAAATACGCAATGGATATGGACGAAATATAACCGCCTTCTCAAGAATATCGTCATAATTACCGCTGGAATGGCAGAAAATACCTACACTACTTCACTATTTTCAATTTCAATTTATTAACAACAAACTTTAAGTAAAATCTGGTTTTTTATTAAAGATAAAAGTCAACATTACATAATGTTAGCAATACAATGTAACCCAAATTTTTGACTTGGGGTTTTTTTAAAACAAAAAACAGATTTTACAAATTATATGGTATAGATACCTCAGGAAATACTTCTGAAATACCTACTGCCTGAACTACACTTTTCCCACCACAATAAGGCTTGCACTAGAATATTTGCCATTATCCAATAATCCAATACTTGTCAAACCTACAGTACCATCAAATAATAATAGAGTCGGCCGATACCGACATATTTGTTCTGTCTCTCTACGTTATTACAAAGGTTATCCATTCAGGAATTATGGCTACACAAATTTGACACATAATACCAGTGCACCACATCATGAAAGAATTATCTATGGATAAATTTTGCTCAAATGGATTTGAGTAACGATACACAATTAAAGGCACTTCTAGATTACTCCACTACATTAATTTAATGAGTTTCGAAAACGCAGCTAGAGATTTTTCAAAATTTTGAATGGTAGGCCATCATTTACAGGCGTTTCAAATAAACAATATGTCATGCGCACATCTATTTCATACCTGTAAATCTGATATAAGGAATTTGCCACCCACAGAGGATGCATTTCATCAGCAAAATTAGCATGTGATTACTATTAAGAAAGAACTGCATATGAAATAATTGTCTGGAAGAGTGCGATTTCAATAAATCCAGAAATTTCCAACCCAGTTAATTTTGGTTGGGAACTGAAAGATAATAAAATTAACCACAATAAGTATCCATACCGATGTAAGATTCGAAAATGGTGCTGCAAATGCAAACTCCAGATATGTACTAGAGTCTAGAAGCTAAACTGTCGTTGTTTAAAAGCAGGGCTGGATAGTATAAGAGGTTGCTATTCTGGAGGCGGGTTTTATTTAAATTAAAATTAAGTAAGTTTTAGTTACCTAATTACGTTTTATAGAAATGTCTGTCCTTATAGAATAAATCAGTACTGTCGAAGTTAGGCCGCGCTGGGGCCAGGGTGCGGGCAAGGCGTCCGTTGAGATCAATGCGGCAGCGGCCGGCGTGCATCGTCGTTTCAAAAAAAAAAATATCTCGTAAAACGTTATCACTAGTCAAAATCTCTATTCACCAAAAACTTCATCACTCATTTAGGCACATTTTTCGTCGATTGATCATAATATCTATCTTCAACCGTTCAAAAATTTTCTCGATGCTGAAATTTTCACTTCAGTTTTGGTACCGAACCTCTTTTTAAGTAATCTGACAAATTCAGTATAAAAAAAATAGTTTTTTGCATATACAGTTGAACTCTACAATGACTAGGCTTTCATTTGGTGCAAGAATTTTGGAAAAATATTGAAAAATAGCTTCACAATCGTGAGTTAAACACAAAAAATAGTATTTTTCGGATAATTCAAAAAAGTCGGAAAATATTTTTTTATTCTTAATTGCAATTACGAATTAAATGGAGCCCTCCGGATTTGCATCCGCAAGGTCATTCTCCATATTGTGCATATTTTTTAAAAAGTATATCCTCGAGTGCACAGTAGGTGATCGAATTTCGGTGTGCTGATTCCCGACTACCAGGAACAATCTTCTCAAGGTTGCAGTCAAAAAATCATGTGTCCAGTGATAATAATTAAATTCAAATATCAATTTGTTTTTTACCATAAAATATTATAACTAACACCCTATTAACAATTTAACTATCATCACGGAGCTGAAATACTTTCAATAAATTCTAATTAAAACCTTTAATCTACGTCGGTGTCATTATGACACATTTACCATTGTCATTTGAATGTCATTAGGTCCTTCATAATAGCACTAGTGCGTTTAAGAATTCATAATAACACCCAAATTTTGAAATGAAAAATATACAAAAAGAAAGTTAGTTGCCAGAAAAACCTTTTCAATAATGCTGTCTCTATATTCGAAGAGACACTTTCGAACTCAGAATCACCAATAATAATATTATTTTCCACTATAAAATTGAATTTATGGCACAAAAATGGACCCCAATATTGAAGCTGCCAAAGTCAAAATTCTAAAAACCAACAAGCAGGTTCTCGACTAGTACGGGCACCTGCTAAATTTCAAATTTTAATTTGAAAAGTTTTTGCTATTTCAAGGCAAATCAAATCTATTTGGACCATTGTAGATTAAATTTTGAATGATACACGTTCGATATGAACTTTATTAATGAAACTTGTGTAACTAAACCACTCGGCTAACGCCTCGTGGTTTAACGTTACACGCGTTTCATTATGGCGTTCATATCGAACTTGTATCATTAATAACTATAACGGCACTTGATACAATAAAATAACTTAAGCTAACGATTAGTAACGATCAATTTATTTTTATAGCTTTAATAATAGTAATTTCGAAGCAATGAAATTTTAAACATAATCCACGGGGAAATGTGTTGATCGTTATCCTTTTGCTACTAAAATCCGATAAGCAATAGGAGATTATCAGCTCGGAGCTTAAAATACAATATTATAGCTTTCAAAAACAAAATCGGATTTTCCAGGCTTTTCTGTGCCCTAAACATCGAATTATCTTTATTACCTTGTAAATCCCTGGTGCTGATTAAGTTTAAATTATAAATTAGAAAAATAATTACTAAAACTGGATAATGTTGAAACTCTAAAACCAATGGATATATTCATAGAGAGAAATGCTCTAAATTGAAGTTACAGGTGGAATACATACACTGAAACTCGTGATGAGAAAAATTAGTTGAAACTATCTTATGCGTATCAAAAACGTGATGAAAATAGAAGATAAACAAAATATGTTTCAGGTGTTCGTCAAAGAATGATATGCTGTAAATAAAAATTACAGGGGAAAACGTGGGTGGTTTACGTAGTCAACTCCACAATATTAATCTCTGTTATTGAGTGACATAACATGAAAAAAACCTCAAAAAATAGCGACGAATATATTTTTATATGTTTGCCAAAGAAAAAAAGGCTCTAAATGGGAAACTAATTGAGTAAACTACAAGCAATAATAATTTTGTCCATACATACTACCAGAAACATACTTGAATTTTTTCCCCCTAATTCTATTTGCCTTTTCAAATTTACATAGATATTTTACTCCCAATCAAACTACTGGTGCATTGAAATAACATTCTACACAATATTCTCTATTTTCCTTTAGAAATAATTTCGTTACCGTTGAATATAATATGCCAGCACCTTCCGTCTGGTGGTAAACAATAATACAAACTTCTTGCTCCATTAGATATAGAAAGCAAATTTTCCTTTGTGATGAGGGAGAGTCTGCCTCTGTCAAAACTTATAATAATAAAAACTGCTTAATCAGCGATACTGCACTGGTAGTACCACCATTCCGCCTACGTAAATGTTGCATCAGCAGTTATTTTTTATAAATACAGCGTACAGAGCTTCCTGGAGCTCATTCTATTATTTTTTAGCCAGACTAATAGTAATTACAGTCAGGTTCATTTGTTTTCGACTTTTCGAAAATATAATTAGCTTACATTTCATAATGTTGATTTTATTCATAAAAACTCACAAAAAAAAACACAAATAATTCTGTTCAATTGTAGCTAAGGCCGATTGATGAAATTACAAATAAAACAACGATATATTTGGCAGGTCATTACATTAAAGGACTGTTCAGAGTAGGAGCGACGAGCGTCGCGTTGCGATAGCGATGCGACGAGCGACGCGATGCACTCAGAGAAATTTTCGCTATCACAACCAGAAATATGTATAATGCAACAATACAATACAGTTGATATAGGCACAACCACACATATAGTTAAATGTATCATGAATATATTGTTAATTGTTATTGTTCCTTCACAAATATTATATTGCTTGTCCTACCAAAGCTTTATGCTTCTCATAAATATAAATATTTTAAAAACAACAAAAATATTGTTACTATTGCAATCTAGTAATGATATAATTACCATTTAGTAATCTCCAAACCATATTATATATTATCTGCAATCATATCATTTGTTGGAACAATGCCAATTATTGCTCTTCTAACAATGTATTTTGTTAGAATTACCAATGCTTTTCAAATAGATACCTACAGGAGATCAACAAAAACAATTTCAAAATATTTAAAACATTTATTTTGCAAATAAATTCAAAACCGACATAGTTAGAATACACGCGCGTTATCGTTTGTATAACTTCAAATGAGAGGGCCCTAGAGAAAAGGTAATTTCCCTTCTTCGTCAGTGACGACGTCAATGGCATCTTCTGGGCCGGTTCTTACTGTAAAACACTGTCACTTACTTGGTTTAGAATCAGTTCACGTTCACACACAAAATATATAGAAGGGATTTAGAAGGAGAACCAAATTGTTAAGAAGTAAGAGAACGCACTCGTGAGAGAGAAACTATTCCTGGTTCCTGGCCATTTTGGAACTGAATTGGTGTGGTAGGGTAGAATAGCTTGCTTGCAGCAGTCACGCGTCGGCGCCTGAGGCTGAGGCCCGGATACGTATGGTACTCCCAATCAAACGTGTTGTTAGAGCAACATGAACTTATGCCGATTCCACAAAATACATGGTCGTATACGGTAATGAGATTGCTAAAGCAATTGACCGGTATCGGTATCGGAATCACACAGTTACATCTATCCCAGGGGTGGATGGGGAGCATAAAACCGGCCCGGGAAACCATTGGCACCGGCCCGGCCTGCCAGATCAGTATTTTATTTTGGGGGCTGTTGTGAATCAATCGCGTCGCAGCCATTTTTTTTAAGTTCAAGGTCACGCAGGTTGAAAACCTACTGGTCCCAATTTTTTTTTGATATTCTTTCATAGGGGTAACACAAAAAACACTGGATGGAACTTACTGACTCAGGCAGTGCAGTCCAAACTCTTCATGGAAGGACCATCTAAAAGCATAAGAATAAGATTCAGGCGTCTGTAGACTGTTCATGTTCGCTTGATTTGATGTAGCATGCTACTTGAGAGATCACACGCCACATCATAAGCCACGCTATTTCGGTGGGCGCCCTGCCTTAGGGACCGGTTTTTCGTGGACGATTATTTAGTTAAGCTGTCAATTTGCTAGTAATTAGAGAATTCTCGTGCTGTCCAAATTTGAAATACCATAACGTTATTTGACAAGTATGACAGTTCTTACGGTATAAGCGTTAGCAGAGCCCGCTATCTAACGGGACACACGGATGCCTCACCGTAACGCTATCCTATGTCCAAATTTGTTTACACTTCATTTACGTTTGGAATAACAGCAACTTCCAATAATTCCTCCATAAAAAACACCAAGGAAAAATTATTGAAACTAAGTTAAGGAATCTTCAGGATAAATGAAACTTAGTAAACAATCAAAAAAAGTTGAACTAGATCACTCAATTCAGCTGTCAAAATGTAAACAGAATTTAGGATTAGAAAATTTTTGTGTCTTTGTGTCCGAGAACTATAAAATACCATTTAAAATACCGTATTGTTAGCGGTACCCGGGCTCAGTTAAGCTGGCCCCCCCCCAGTTGAATTTTTTTGCTCAAAAAGCTGGCGCAGATAAAGGATATCTAGCGCAGGCTAGCGCACCACTTTTAAAAGCTAGCGCACCAACCCCCGCGGAAATAGAAGAGGATGCGATCGGGGGGGGGGGGGGCAGATTAACGCTAGCCCCCCCCAGTTAATTTTTCTTTCTCAAAATGCTAGCGCAGAATAAGGACACCTAGCGCAGGCTGGCGCACCACTTTAAAAAGCTAGCGCACCAACCCCCGCGAAAATAGCAGGGGATGCGATCGGGAGGGATAAATTAAAAAAAAAAAACAACGTGTAATCATACGCGAGAACTAAAAAGCGGATCATTTTATCATTTTAGAAATTTGGCAACCTGGATAAACGACCATGATCCACACTTTAAAATTATTTTTGACCATGCTGTGTTGCCGCTTCTACTCTTAGCCGGTGGCAACATCGTTATTTTCAATGAAAGACCCTGTATATTTTTAAATTTTCGAATTCGGTATATAATTATGAGCAACTTTTTTTATTACCTTCCTATACCTATCTGTCGCTGTTTTTCGGGAATAAATTAATTTCAATTTTTAATTAATTAATATGTCCCTCCTATAAAATAATTTTGAGCTGTAATTTGGGTTATCCCTGTAGGCATTTGATCTTTCGCTCACATCTTAGTTCAAGTATACCTACAGGAAGATCCCGAAATTAATTTTTGTCGGTAACTCACAAAAATGCCAGTTTTTTTTTTAAATGGAACACCCTGTATAATAATACGGATTTAAAATGTTGATAAAACTAGCTTTCAGACTATGTATACTTTGCCCATACCTAATTCTTCATTTTTTTTTGGATTTATTAGCGTTTATTCATTAGCATTATTCTGGCATAATCCAAATTTCAGCCCAAAATTTTTTTATAGGAGGGAGATATTAAGATTTAGTCCTGTTTTCGTTAAAAAAAAATTAAATTAATTACCTATTCCTGAAAAGCGGCGACAGATAGGTATAGGAAAGTATTAAGAAAAGTTGTTCTGTTGCTCATACAGGATGACACAAGGAATAGGGAACAGCCTATAACTTTTTTAATATATAAGTTGAAAATTTGAAATTTGGGGAGCTTAAACAAGGCAACTTTTTGAGTTTTTTAAAAGTAAATTGCGTTACCAGTCACTTCCGGTTTAACCGGAAGTGGCCATAACTTTTGATTTTCAAATAGGACACCCGGTATTTTTTAAGTTTTCTGGCATCAGCAGATCATTTTAAGTATGGTAGGACCATTTTTGGCAAATTTTTAACAAAAAAATTAAATAAATTGAATTAATTTTTAGAAAAAAAAATTCGGCGCTGCCACTGGTGTAAATTGATTTAGTTGGATATTCTTAATATCAGGAAAGTCTGAACCTTCAATTTTTTGCTAACTGAACCCATAATTTCAGATCAAAATTAAACAAAGAGGTGTTTTCAAGGTATTCCATATTTTTCAAATGTAACCACGCTGGGACCTATCAATTTTTGAAACTAGATTTTTTTCCCTATTTTTTTGATATCAACATTTTTAAAATCCGCTGAAAAAAAACTCAACAACTTTTGAAAAATCCTTATTTTTAAATGAAATTTTTTTTTTTGGTTTTGTTATAAATCTTTCAAAAATGTTCCTATCATACGTAAAATGATCTGCTGATGCCAGAAAACTCAAAAAATACCGGGTGTCCCATTTGAAAATTGAAAGTTATGGCTACTTCCGGTTTAACCGGAAGTGACTTGTAACGCAAAAAGTTGCCTCGTTTAAGCCCCCCAAATTTCAAATTTTCAACTTATATATTAAAAAAGTTATAGGCTGTTCCCTATTCATTGTGTCACCCTGTATGTGCCGAATTCAAAAATTAAAAAATATGCAAAGTGTTCCATTTAAAATAGCGATGTTGCTACTGGTTTAGAGTAGAAGCGGCAACACCACATGGTCAAAAATATTTTCAAGGGTAGATCCATCATAGTCGTTTATCCCGGTTTCCAAATTTTCACAATGATCCGCTATTAAGTTCTTAATAAACTAGGGCTGTAAAAGTAACGAAAATTTTAATTAATACTCGTACGTATTTGATATTAATATTCGTTACTAAATATTCGTTACTCGTTACTTCCGTTACTCTAGTATTCAGAGGATAGGAAAGATACCTACCTATGCGAAAAAGTAGAAAAGTGACTCATTCGCCATTCGCATTTGTTCCGATTATCGAATAAGTATTGTCGGGATTCGTATTTTCAATATTTGACAATAATAAATATACCCAAACTGTCTAAAAATATTTAAAAATTTGTTTATAGAATTTATATGAAAAATCTTTGGTAAATGTTCAAAAAAGCAAAACATTTCGTAGAGATGCGACTGATGCAAGTAACGAAAAGCGGCCGACAGTAACGAATCCGTATTTCAAATCCGAGACAATACTCGTTACTCAGTAACGAATACATACAGTTTGTCACAGCCCTACAATAAAAGTCTAATACGCCATCCACCGTGGGACACCCATACATAGGGTACATTCAGGCGATGCCAGCGGCTAAGTTCAGCCACTCAGCAGGAACTTTATTCTCGAAACAGGGAAGCAGCGTTCTCATGAGAACGAAGGTTCTGTCTTCGTCATATGTATTCATGTTTCCATATTTAATACCTTTTTAGAAGTACCGGTTGTTCTAGTGACTAAACGTATGTCGCTTCTTGAACACACAGACAAAACTAGGTTAGGAACTTCCTATTTGTACATGAAATTGACGTATTAGCAATCGACGTTCCTTTTTGTTGGTAAATATGTATAACACTGACAGCGACAGAGCAATCGTTCTCATGAGAACGCTGTTCCTCGGTTTCGAGAATAAAGTCCCTGCTGAGTTGCTGAGCTTAGCCGCTGGCACCGCCTGACTAGTCGTGTTCTTTCTACTCAGGATTTCTCAATAGTTTCAATATTAGGTGGGTTCGGCTTGCTCACTCCGTGCCCTCCGAGTGACTCCATTCGCACTCCAGCCGATCGGGTATTGCTTTTTGGCGTATTAGGGGTGACTCCATTAGCGTTCGACTATACGAAGTGAAGTACATGGAGTTCACTTCAAAAGTTCCACCTCGGACAGAGAATTTTTTAAAGTGAGCATGCGCCGAAGTGAAATGTGGAAACTGTCAAGCTTGTTGTGTTGTCACGGTGTGGTTGTGGGGGGGGCTAGCGTTAATCTGCCTCCCCTCCCCTAACGATAGCAACCCCTGCTATTTTCGCGGGGGTTGGTGCGCTAGCTTTTAAAAGTGGTGCGCTAGCCTGCGCTAGGTGTCCTTATTCTGCGCTAGCATTTTGAGCAAGAAAAATTAACTGGGGGGGCTAGCGTTAATCTAGCCCCCCCCCCCCCCCCCCCCCCCCCGATCTCATTCCCTGCTATGACCACAGGGGTTGGTGCGCTAGCTCTTAAAAGTTGTGCGCTAGCCTGCGCTAGGTGTCTTTATTCTGCGCTAGCATTTTGAGACAAAAATATTAACTGGGGGGGGGCTAGCGTTAATCTGCCCCCCCCCCCCCCCCGATCGCATCCTCTTCTATTTCCGCGGGGGTTGGTGCGCTAGCTTTTAAAAGTGGTGCGCTAGCCTGCGCTAGATATCCTCAATCTGCGCTAGCTTTTTGAGCAAAAAAAATCAACTGGGGGGGGGGGGCCAGCTTAACTGAGCCGTGGTACCGTATTAGCGTAGCGTCAGAGGCACGAGAACTTTCTAATATCATTAGCTAACCACTCTTGCTTGTTCAATGCTTCCTAAACGGTTTCGGATTTCGGATTTTCGGAACCACTCTGTATCCAATTTCGGATTCTTCGCACAAATTTTACGTATTGCCTAGAATCCTGATGGTGAAATGTACGGTTCCCTGCTGGGTTGGAACAAAGCTACCTATTAATTTTAAATAAATTACTGAACAGACGTTGGTAGTCCGGTCGCGGCTGCGGCAAAAAGATAAATTGTAATTTCCTGATATGGAAGTGCGGTAAATTTGATAAGATTTGTTCAACAAAACATTCCCAATTATTCTGCTTGAAAAAGTGCTTCTAGAAAGTTTCTACGGAAATCAATTATTTACTTAAACAAAAAAGTTATGAAGGTTTCACAGTATTGCAAAAAAATCGTGAAATGCCCTCTAGCGGCTAAATGGTTGAAGATATCAAAATGCGGTTTGCACCAGTCAAGACTTTATGAAATTTGAGCCTCGGAGTGGGGGGTTAATTTTTTTGTATCTCGCTCAGAAATTGACGTTTCCTATCAAAACCATTATGTACCGGGTGTTTTTTTATCTTTGATATCATTTTGATCACCTGTAATTTTTTTGTTTTTGACGTTATCACAGTAAACAAAAAAACAAAATGTAGGGTTAGTAGCCAAGTTTTTTTTCAAGTTACACATAAAACAAAACACTATCAATTTTTTGACATATAGGCCTACAATATATTTTTTTAAATGGAACACCCTGTATATTATATGCGTGTTCGATAGAATATTTTATTCTGATTACAATGATATAACACACTTCATATTTTGGTCCACTCGTTTTTGAAAAATCGGCAAAAATATAAAGTGAAACTTATTAGGCAAAATTTCATATTTTTTTGTTGATTTGTCAAAAACGAGTGGACTAAAATATGGAGTGTATTATATCATTGTAATCAGAATAAGATATTCTATCGAACATACATATAATATATAGGGTGTTCCATTAAAAAAAATATAATGTAGGCTTATATGTCAATAAATTGAAAGTGTTTTGTTTCATGCAGGGATGGGCATCTACGCGTAAATAAAGATTGTCTACATCTGGTGTAAACAACGAGTAGACAATGTAAACTATGTAATCTATGTAGACAACGTGTAAAATATGTAGACAACGCGTAAAGTATACAATTTTTGACAGTTGGCAGGCCTTTAAGGTTATGTTTCTGTTTTTGCTTTGTTTTGTTTTTTGCTTTGTAAAGTTAATTAAACTACAGATTATGTCTAATTTGATACAATATAAATTTAGTGCAATGCAAACTTTCAAAAACATTACTCAAATTTCAAATTTTCTGTTTTCTACATTGTCTACATAGTTTACATAGTCTACATAGAAAAAAGTGGATGTAAACAATACGTAGACAACGAGTAGACAAACCGCGTAAAGTAGATTTTATAGTCTACGGCACATCCCTGGTTTCATGTGTAACTTGAAAAAAAACTTGGCTACTAACCCTACATTTTGTTTTTTTGTTTACCTTGATAACTTCAAAAACAAAAAAGTTACAGGTGATCAAAATGATATCAAAGATAAAAAACACCCGGTACCTACATACTATGCCAATGTCCTAACCTTAGATGGCAAAAACAGCGGCACTTTGGGACACAGTATTCGAAACCATAGAAAATCGTAAAAGCGAATATCAGGGACATCCTAGGTTTTACTAAGGGATTGTACCTGATTTGAAAACTTCAGAGGGCCAATTTTTATGTTTTCAGAAGCACAAAAAAAATGGAAATTGACGTGTCCGAGAGGAAAGTCAGGAAAGTGTTAATTCGAGAATAACAGGGTCAGTAGGGACAGTGAATATCTTGAGAGCTAATCATTCGATTTAAAAAATAAAAATAAAAATACGCAGTAGTGACGAGAATCAAAATACCTTTAAATAGGGATGTAAAATGACGGTCATTTATTTTTGGTGATAGGTGACTGTCATTTTTTGGTCATTTTTGTCATTTATTGTCATTTATCGTCATTTACCTTCAATGTAGAACATAACATAACCTAAATCAATAATCAAATATCTGATTCATTGAGTTAAGTTCTTCTCTTCAGTTTGACAGTCATCAACATCAAAGTCATTTACTGAGTTAGAAAGTACAGCTTCTTCTACAGCTCTCCTTGATTAGATTGATAGTAAAAATCGAAAGACATCTGATATCTTTGTCACAGTCACATATATTTCAATAATGGTCATATATTTTAATGACAGTCAGTTATTATTTTGACAGTCAGAAAATTTACGGGTCAGTTCTGTGCACATCTGTAAGTAAATCTTTAACTTTCTCTAAGCATATAGCTGCCTATAGACAATTTGCAGTTCTACACTTCCCTCTAGCTTACAGAAAATCTTATAGAATCGTAAATATTTCCGATCTGGTGTTTGGTAATCGATGCACTTTGCAGTGTCTATACGCTTATAAAAAGTTATAGATTTGCTTACATATGTGCACAGAATTGACCTGTAAATCAATGAAAAAATAAACGACAAGAGTGTCATAAAAATAAATGACGTGACTGTCATTTTCATTTTGACTGTGACATGACATTGTCAGAAAAATTGACTCACAACCCTACCTTTAAAACAAGATACCACTCGCCCCATCTTCGCTATCTAAAAAAGTGGGGTGAAAGTCACCCCACCCAGGGGGCCCACTTTAGCGAAATACCGATGAGGTCGAAAAGTTTCCCCCTTGGATACAAAAATGTCGTGTCCGAGCGTTTTTTTTTTTAATCCACCTTAAAATACCTTAAAACGCCTCTGTTTCGATGTTTGTCAAACACCCTGTATGCTTCCGGGCCGGTTGGACCGGCCTGGAAGCAAGCGGCCCTTCGGGAAACTTCCCAAAATCCCTGCCGGCCCATCCGCCCCTGATCTATCCCACTTATACGGTAATGTTTCGGTAGCTAGATTCTATACAATTGAACCAAATATAGCCTATTGTTGCCATCACAACATTATGCTTTTTTAGCAATCTTTATATTTGTTTTGACAATATATTTATTTAACAATCTATGCTTAGTTACCTCAGCAATGACATATTTGTGATTCAAACATAATAGTGTCAACAATAACTTAATTGTTATTCTAACTATTTATTATATTTTTTTTAATCTGCATAACCATATATTTTGGTATTGCGACAATAATATGTGTAACTAAATATGATTGCTGCCCTAACAATAGTTATTTTTTTGAGTGTGGTGTTTCAGAGTGGGAGCGTTGCATTCGCGTCTGCGACGCGTCGAATATTTAACAACACGTTTATTTTCAGTTCATAAAATGGCTCCAACAAGAGCTGGGTACGGATTCTCAATCGTTAAGTCGATACGTAACGTCCCGACTCTCCGCAAAAGTCGTGGTCGATCGGTTGCGACTAGAGGTTGAGAATCGGGGGGCAGTTCGGGCAGTTCATTTGTTTTTGTTATTGGACGTGCCATATCATTTAAGCCGAATAAACAAAAAAGTCGGAATTCACCCCATAAATAGAGAAAGGCATTTGTTTGGTGAATTCCACCATTTATAGGTACTATAAATTAAAAATGTATCCAGACCGATTTTGGAACTACCTGAGAATGTCCATTCGAACTTTTGATTACTTACTGGCATATTTCGGCAACATCCTCCTCAGTGGAACTCATTTTAACGCCTGGTCGCTGCTATGACGCGACAAAAAATCAATTCGATTTGTTTCCGTCGCTGTCGCGGAAAGCCATCGCAACGCGTCGCCGCGCTGGTCGCTCTCACTCTGAATACTTGGATTTCATAACACTAGGTTATTTAACCAACTTTAACCATCGACGCGTCGCTCGTCGCATCGCTATCGCAACGTGACGCTCGTCGCTCTGAACAGTCCTTAACGCACTCGTAGCTCACTCGAAATTTTATGTAAAGGACCCCGCACACTTCTTATGGGATTTCTGACCGCGGTCAAATTTAACCAAATTTTAATATGTTATAGACCTCACCTTTCTGATCAATAACTCTCATGGGCACAACTTAATCCTATGACTGGTTTTTGAGATACAGGTAGTTTAATGTTCAAGAAATGCACACATTTTATGTGCATTTACATCTACCTGTCACCTGAGCGTGAGGATACCTGTCCATCCTGGTATTATTAGGTGACAGGTAGATGTAAATGCATATAAAATGTGTGCATTTCTTGGACGTTAAACTACCTGCATCTCAAAAACTAGTCATAGGATTAAGTTGTGCCCATGAGAGTTATTGATCAGAAAGGTGTGATCTATAACATACTAAAATTTGGTTAAATTTGACCGCGGTCAGAAATCCCATAAGAAGTGTGCGGGGTCCTTTAATTGGGTTTTCTGAATAAATTTACGACCCGCCGAAATTTAAAAAAAAAATGAAAATTGTCACGGTTACTTTCTCAACTTTATTTATAGCTCACTTCAAACTATACCTACTACGATTTAAAAAACTGCATGATGAAATATTTATTGGTGCTAGGAAGACAATTTGTTACTTCTAGTGCTTTTAAGAAGATGTGAAAGAATTTATGCAACTTGTGAATCAAATTTGACTTATTCTTTATGCGATTAAGATATTACACAAAGTAAAATAATTATCGTATCCTCTATAAATCTGTATTTTTGTTTGAACTGGCAGCTACTCATTCAGCGATTCTATCAAGTTTGGCTTTTGATTTAGAAAAACTGGATTCAATTCCGATTCCTGGTACACCTAAATTAATTTCATTGTAGCGTAACGACTCATACATTTTCACGAATCTTCTAGTGCGGTAACATTTTCCGTAAACCCATGTTTTTACAAGCTATGTCTGTTTTTTGATGACAAGCTTCTAATATATTTTGATAAAACTCGGGCTCAGATTTTTAATAAGCAAAACTTCCTTGAAAAATTGAAGTCATAATTTATTCTTCTTAATTTGTATGATTTATGCACCAATAAGTATTTAACTACCATCATTTTTTGTAATTTCTCGCGTAAACTGTGCTAAAGGTGCTGCCTTATCTACTTTATTAAGCCTTATAAATTTACCTCGTTTTTTACCCGCGGCTATGTGGCTAATCTTTCTTCTCTTCCGATCCGGATGCTCAGATATATGCAAACATTTTTTCAGAGGCCCTATTTTCGTGATAATGATTAATAGTGAGTATGTGTTTTACTTTAGCTGTACCTACATCAATCTGGAAAATCCCTTATTTTACCTTAATCATCAACAAGGACGAAGAACAAATTGGCGCAATTAGTTCTAACAATATTTATATTCACTGCAGGCCGTTCACTAAAAGGGGATGTGACCCTAAAAAACGACTCAAGCTACTTAAATCAAGAAAAAAATTCTAAGATCTCTCGTGAAAACCGCAGTCCTATAGTAAAAATAGTTTCCGAGAAAATCCCTTATGAAGATAAATTATGCAGGAGCTTGTGATGTTACAACTGCCGAAATCGCAGTCTTCTCTTCGTTCAGTCGTCATTGAACCGTACCTTGTAATTTGAGTGGTTGCAATTCGCTCTAAGAGATAATTGTCTTTTGTTTTGGAAAATTTTTACAAGTGTTAATACTGTCCCTAATAATCCAGTGTGACGTCACAAATGCCTAGTTGTAACTTTAAACCGCCCTAACTTGAAAACGGACCATCGTAGCAAAATGCGGTTTAATTATTTATTATTAGATTTTTTTGCACCAAAACTTTCATTTTTGGGTCACACCCTCTTTAAGATAATTTATTGCATGAACCAAGCAATAAATAAATTACCTTTTTATTTTTTTAGATTTTATTTATTATTCCCTTTGTGTTGTACTAGAATCTAGGGAGATAATAAATTGTACCGTTGCATGCACATAACCATGTCGGGCGATAATAATAGTGCTGTTTTATGTGTGAATAACACATTCAAATTATGGTAATGTAGTCCCATATAAAATTTTCAAGAAAAAAATTCTCTAGGCAGGGTGAATCTTTCCACACATTCTCGACATTCATTTAATTGATAAAATTTGGCCTCATAAAATTTTATCGCCGCAATTAAAACACGAAAAATTAGTTACTTTTTCGAGCACCCTCTCAGATGCTCAAACTGCTATAGAATCTGGAAAAGATAAACACCAGAGACTGGTTTTTCCATTAAACGTTTGAATAAGAAGTGAAAAGAAGTGTTCCCCTTCTGGATGAATGCCGTTCAATTATCTGCTTTTGTGTTCTAAAGTGTTCATAATCTAAAGGAGTCAAGTTACTTTATACATTTCAATTGAAGTCGACTGCAGGAAATTGCATAGTTAGGACTTTGAGTAAAGTACTTGTTTTTATTTTTCAGCCAACGGGCATGTACCCACACAAATACGAATGGATATCGTCTAATCAGCGAAATGGCGACTGCTCCATATGGGTGAGAGCGGCTCAGCTAGAGTTCGACGATGAAAGTTGGGAGTGTCAAGTGACTGCCAGTGATTTTCACACTCAAGACGCTCTTACCAGTCATCCGGTTCGATTAGTAGTCAGAGGTAAGTGACATCCAATATTAATGAGGCTGGAACGCACCTGGCGAAAATCCATGCTGATAAAATATTTGAAATTGTTCGGATTAGTTATTGAACCAGATTCATTAACGAATATTTCGGCATTGAAAATTTTGTGGAATTTGAATTCCACCTTGTCAGAAACTCGCAACTGTCGTATCGTGTCATTTTCTCAGTAGTGTGAAAAGTTTCTATGCCCGCCCCGGGAGTTATGTAAATGTTCAGTGTTGTTTTCGCAAGTTTTATTAGCCGACTTTTTCTTTGTCGATTTGTCGGTGTTGTATTTGCGGATGAACGCAAAATAAAAATCCTTCATTCAGGGATGTTTTGCGTCTGATTTGTGCTTTTACGCAAAATGTGGAATTCATTATATTTTTATCCACTACCTTATTCTACTTTTATTATATTTATGAGCATGTTCTGATTTGTGAAGAACGCTATTAGAGAGTGAAGCTAACTTTTACCAGTTTTACCAATACTTAGCATCTAGATCTAGACAGTTTCCAAAATTATTGTCGAATAATATTCTTGCGTTTGGAGTTTTGATTTTGGGCTTGCATTACCTTCATTTTTAATAATTGTAACTTTTCGACTGATGATGACCGAAAACACTTCACTAGTCGAAACGTCGAAGTTATTGAGAATAAAGGTAATGTAAGTTCAGAATCATGTCTTTTAATAATTCCAGTTTATCTTCCACTCAAACAAACGTATTATATAAATATATTTCACAGAATTTGAAAGCAGATCTAGCTAAAGAGTTTTATAACTTTCACAAAGACCATTTGCATTTATATCATCTATTAACTCGTTTAGTTTTTATTGTCAATGTTAATGAAAAAGTTTAGCTTTCAACCAGTCTGTTGTTTCTATTGCGAAACTCTCCCAAAAAGCGCTCATCAAATTAGATGAGAATGCAAAAACCTGTATAAAAAGAAAATGGAAAAAAAATTGTGTAATTTATTTTACTCTATAAAGTTTAAAAGTCCTCTTAACTCGATCGTTTTCGTTTCACGGTCGTTGAACATACAAAAGTCTAGACGTTTTGTAGTGTCATTTTTTACCTCGATGAAATATTTCTATTCGAGCTGCAATATAAAATCTTGATATATTTTTTTACTCTGTCATGTTGAAATTACCATTATTATTGTTGTTGTTAAAATGGCCTACTTTATTGTATTGAGTACCTAATACAATTATTATACCATATTTTAAATAGAAATAATATTCGAAAATGTTAAAAAAACTTAAGGGTGATTTAAATGGGAAGATATTTTGATCTATTTTTTCTGTTGAAACTTTAGCTGAAATTGGAGCTTCTACATCTACCTGTGACTATTCTAGAGATGAAATCATGAAAATTTCTTTGACAATAGTCGTGTTCGCGGGAGATTTCACTTTCGTATATTTCTTCCATGTTAGGAATATAATGCTAGCCATTACCTCCTCATATTTTGGGAAGATCTATTTATGGCGTCGGAAGTGTTTCAAAACTCATTAATGTTCCGCTGGTAAAACAGTGTAGTTAGCAACATCCAACTGGATTTCTATTTAGTCAAAGTATAATTACTTGTATTGCATTTCATGAGAACAATCAAAAGAAAGCCTGTACCGGTTCGTAATTTATCTGAAACTATGTGTTTTTCACGTAATTATTATACCATCCAATTGTAGACATAATAGTGGAAACGAAATTAGAAAAAATGTGTTTTTGTGCCGGAAAGGGGATAACAGAACAATCAAATGATCGAAATTGGGAAATTTGGCCTCTGAGCCACCACTGGCATTTGGCCTCAGTTGTTTTGACATATTTTGTAGCAAAAACTCGCATCTATTCTTATGTAAAGAAAACCGTTTATCTGTTCAAGTAAATCCAATCCTTCTCGAGAAATTATGCGAAAGAAATTAGCATATATCCGCCTGGAAAATCTTAATCGATACCCAACACGCAATTTATATGGTTAAAGTAGGTGTCACTGATAATACGATACGTGATATCGTTTTACTTCTGAAAGGATTGCGACGTGATATATTATTCTACACGAATTAGGTTATTTGTTTTTCCCTTCATGTAGGAGCCAAGTTGATGAGTTCTTTCAGCACACTAGAAATTCTCTGTATGCAACAGAGATTTCTTATTATCAAACAAACTCAGTTAGAAATAGTTCAGTCAAGTTAAATTAAATTTGTTTCCAACGTGACAAACAAACGTGCGCATGTCTTGCAGCTATTGTTAATTAAAATTTGCAAGTTTCATAATCGGTTGGAGTTGAATCAAGAAGAGAATATTTTTTACTTAAAGTAGAAAACTGCTCTTTTACGGGGTGAAAAACAATCCGCCAATTAGATCGACACATAAAGTAAACTGAAAATGCACAACGCAAAAATTTAGACCGAACCATTTATTTTAGGAAACCAGTAGCCTCATTAGTCTTTTTCCGAACAAGAGAGGAAACAAACCTGTATAGTACGGGAGCGAATTTATTCGATAAAAAATGGGCAAACTGCCGAAACTGGAAAAGGAAACGGTTTCACGATAAAGTACATAACATCCTGTTACGTGTACAAGAAAGGGGAATGTGATAAGAAGAATTAAACCAAAAAAGACTGGTAATAAAAATAGTAGATATTTTGTTATCCAAGTATGCGCGGTTAAAAACAGTGTAACTGTATCACAATGAATTTGAGCACAGCCTCCTATAGTTAACAAGCCATGAAATTGGCAATGACGGCAACGTCGCGTATGGTGCTATTTTGTTATTGGGTTATGTGTTTCTGTGTATTGCTTTCATTGTGTATTGTTGCAATTTAGTATTTTTATGGGCATTATTGACGAAAAAGTGGATAGAAACACACCAATATATTGCCCATATTTAGTTGATACCTGTTCCTTTGTGCTTTGATTGCAAATTTTTAGCAAATGGGTACAGGAGCAAAAATGAAGGTAAGGTAAGGTAAAACAATAAAAACAATATTAATATTTGTCTGCAAGAGCATAGGTCTCGATATATTACCTAAGATATTTAAACTTGTTCCAGATGCCATGAAACTACTATGTTCCTGGGTGCAAATCGAACTATTAGGAGTTCCTTAAAAACTGAAGAAATGCAAACATTTTTATTTCCAAAAAAATTCTGAAGTGCAAAAAATGTGGATGAAAGCAATACACCAAGATAATTATACCCGAGATTATACAATAACGAAAAATTCTGTGGTGTGTTGTAAACATTTTGAAGAAACCGAAATAATTAGATTTGAAACAAACAAGGATAAAGGCGTAGTTCGAGAGTTCAAACTAAAACGTCCAACTCTTAAAAGTAGGTACCTCTTATTTTCGAAAATCAGCTCAAATATTTGAATGGACTTGCCTTCCGAAAAAATCCCGAAGAAAGAAAAAGTTAGATTTTCAAAAGACATACTGAAACATAGGCCTATAACACTTTAGACTCTAGAAATATATTCATTTAAATCAATTATTTACTGTTCTTATTTACACAAATAGTTAAATTATTCATTGAATTACTGTTTTTGGCCCTTTAGTACAATAAATTATGCATTTTTTGTGATTCATATTAATAAAATAAAAAATATATATTTAAGTATACAAACACCACCAGCACCACTTGGCGGTAAGATTGCGGTGTTGCCTTTTTAACTTCATGGCTTGTTAAATGTAGGGGGCTGTGATTTGAGCAAATATCCAATTATTTCAAGCTTTTGTTGCAAAAATATTCAATCTAGATTTTCTATCAAATTCGAAAAGCATCATCTCAATTGACCTAATTGTCAAAATTCCTCGCATTTTTGTCGAGTTAATATATGAATATCGATTGGACATTGAAGCAGGCACTCGGGCTAATATATGGGCCCCAATTTAAACTGTGAAATCCAAGATAATGAAACGGTAAAATATAATGTATTAATCTTGAGGATGAATTTAATAGCCGACATGTACCGCTATGGTTTATTTAATCGCAGCGGCGTAATGATTGTATAAAGAAGTAGAGGTTGACTAGAAAACTTTTTTTTCTACAAACGTCACTAAAAGCGTCATTTTTAACGGATGCTGTCAGTGTCTAAAATGCCATTTTATGACACTGGTGTTGAAAGTGATTACTTTTAGCACTAGTGCTAAACGTAATCACTTTTAGTGCGTTTGTAGAAAAAATAGTGTATGACATTCGTGCTAAAAGTGATTTTATTTTGTTCAAAGGGATGGAACACTCCGCCTCCGGCGTTGTGTCCCAAACTTCCCTTTTCACAAAATAAAATGTCACTTTTAGCACTTATATCATAAATAACTATTTTCTACGACTGCTCTAGAAAGCTATTAAAAACGCACTACTAACTTACCTGGAAAATCAATTATTCCGCACAGCGTGCGAAAAGTAACTTTTCATACGGTTTTGCGTGCGAAACGTACTTTTCACACGCTAAAATAAAAATGACACTTCTACTGAATTTTTGTTTTGCAAGTAACTCTGAGTGCATTCAACGCACGTACCAAAATGGTTCGTTGATTATAACCCTAAATAATAATTTTTAACAAAAAAAAATTAAATCTCAATGTGAATATAGTTATTTGGCAGTCGTAGAAAAAGTATAGTGTGTAACGCGTATGAAAAGCACTTTTCATACTCGTGCCGTTTGTGCCAATCGCCTGCGGCTGGTGTCACCAAACTTCCCCACGCGTGTGAAAAGTGCTATTTTCAACACTTGTTGCACAATATACTATTTTGTCATGACGCTTCACTAACTAGTGCTGTATTATCTCCCTATTTGTATTCGAAATACATAATTGATTCGGTGTTTGAAAACAATATTTCCAGCAAGCAGTATCAAAAATAATATTGTTTATATTATTTTATCCCATTTTGACGTTTAAAAATGACATTATTGAACGCATAACAATAAAGGTAAGTAGACGTTTATCACCTCAGTGATTTAATAGTAGTATATTACATACCGAGTAGGGAAGTGTTTCATTACTGTCGAGAGATTTATATAGTCTAGACTATTAATCTCGAGACAGAAATGAAAACTTCCCTCCGAGGTTTGTATACTATTTTATTTGCAAGCCCACCATTAATTATGATTAGTCGATCATTCTTTTTAATATTAAAAAAATAAAACAAACATGCCAAAATGTGTCATTCGCTGCTTTGACGTTTTCACCTGACATGTTTTCATTGTTGCCAGCAAAGGTAAATAAATTAGAGTTAGGGAAATCGGTAAGTGAAGTCGAATAGGGAAATCGGTGAGGGAAATCGAAGAGGGAAGTGACATAGGTAAAGTGTCATTTCCAAATTTTTAAAAAGTCAGCAATGACAAGATTACATATATGATTGCAAATAAAAACATTTTCTCACTCTCGGCATTTTAAGTTAATCTGCCCAACTAAAAATCTCTGCCCAACTAAAAATCTGAAATCACAGTGATTTAAAATATTTTTAACTCACTCTCGGCATTTTTGCTTGTACATTATTTTTTAAATTTCCACAAAATGGGATAAAATTTTGTATACATCACGTGAGTTAGAATGTTTATTCATTCGAAGAAAATTAACCGACTCGCTAGGGCTCGTGGGTTAAACTTTCTTCTCATGAATAAACATTCATTTAACTCACTTGGTGTATAAATAACGAATAATAGGGCACTTGCATAAAATCGTTTCTGGAAATTCAAAATATTGATGATATTATCATCATTCATAGAGCTGGCAAGCAACACTTTTTCTGAAAAAAATATTATGGAAGAAATTCTTGAATAAATTTTTTTGTCAACTACCCTTTTAATATTAATAATGTTAGTATATACATACATAATCAGGCCTATGATGTATAATTTTCTGTATTTTAACAGCAACGTTAAGTTGCCTGTCACTGTTTATTCTGTGCGTCAAAATAGAGAGAAGTATAGATGTTGAGCTATAACATAGCTGTTAAAATAACAGAAGTGGCCTGATTATCTATTTTTTCAAAAATAAATATGAATATATACTGCAGAACTTCAAAACTTCTGAAGCTTAATGACTGCGATGTTTTCCTGCAATTTAGAAGTAGTACATCGCGAGGAAATTTGGTTTGCTGTCTTTACCCTTTGTGAGAGTTGTCCTCCATATATCACACACATGAATCGAATTACATGAGCACGGCGTGATAAGCACCTGAATCCCGGTAATAGAAAATAAAATATATGTACAGGGTGTTAATAAATAGTGGGATCAAACTTCTAGGATAAATAGTACTCATTAAAATAAGAAAAAAGTTGATAGAAACATAGGTCCGCAAATGCTTAGTTTTTGAGATACAGGGTGTCAAAGTTTAAAAAAATCGTTTTTTTAAAATCCGTCTCCCGAATTTCTTCAAACATGGTAGATTTGTTTGTAATAATAACAAAAGGTATCTTTTGATTCAATTAGATTTACCGTAGTTATTCCAGTGGCGCCCCAGAGGACAACTACGTTGGTAAAAGTAGAAAAAACTGGCATGTCACTATTTTTTTATAGCTTTGATATTTTTGCAGATTAAGTCATATTAGAGTCAAAACTCAAAATTACCTTTTGTTATCACAAACAAACCTGCCAAATTTGAAAAAGAAAATTGGAAAAGGGAGCTAAAAACCGATTTTTTTTTCAAACTTTGACACCCTGTATGTTGAAAACTAAGCATTCGCGGACCCATGTTTCTATTAACTTTTTTCTTATTTTAATGAGTACCTACTATTTATCCTAGAAGTTTGATCCTACTATTTATTAACACCCTGTATATCTCGTTCCACGTCGCTATCTCTCTGGCTTGCGTTGTTTGCGGGCTTCTTGGTAAAGATTCATTTTAAATTAAATTTCAAAATGTGACTGAAGTAGCGGCAGTTATATATTTTGAGATGCTGCCTCGTGACATTAGTTACGTGGATTTGAAAATACCAGGAAAGTATTCCCTAATTATACACAATTTCTTTTTCTAAGCATAATAAAAATATACGCATTCCTTTGTATTCGGCATCAAAGAAAAAATAACATCAATTTATGGTTTTATTATCGTTTCTTGATCCTCATCTTCTTATGCTCCAAATTTTGATGATTTTTCATCAGTGTCTTATTTATATAATGAGTGCATCTGATAGATGGGTGATTTGTTGGCGATGATTCTATTTTATTATTTTATTTTGGACTATTTTAGGTATGGGGGGCTGAAATTAAACCTTTGTCCCACATTGGAGAGTTAGCCTCTGTGTTCAATTCAGAGCGCCAAATTATCCATAGGCTGATTTAGTTGGATTTTCCAATATTTAAATAATGCACAACTCTAAACTTTTCACTGAATTTATTATTCTTAAGACTTAAGAGAGAGTAGAGAGAGACAATTGTTTGATAACAATATAGAGAAGAGCGAGCGTGAAATATTATAATTAATTACATATTACAGCGGTTATTAATTTTGACCTATCCTAAATTGCATTTTTCAACTCGCAACAGAGAACAACAGTAGGCAGGTTCGACATTTTTTTTATTTTAACTGAAATCGAGAGATTTTGTTATTAAAAAACGATTTAAAAAAAATTGAGCGCAAGCAGTTAAAAATCAACGATCGGCGCAGAATAAAAAACGTACCTGTACGCGAGACTAGGCCACGTGACGTCAGCAGCCGGCACGCCATGTGAATTCGTATATTTTCCGTATAAGCCTTTACGGAAACGCTGATCCGATCACTGTCTGTTTTTCATCTTTCTTCAATGAACACGATTGAAAAAAAAAATAATTACATCAGGTGGTGATTGGGTTAATCGGATCAGCGTTTGCGTAAAGGCCGATACGGAGGGTATATGAATTCACGTGGCGTACCTGGCTACTGACGCCATGCAGCCTAGTCTCGCGTAGAGCTACGTTTTTTATCTTGGCGCCTATCGTTGATTTTAAACTGCTCGCAACAAAAGCAAATATTAATATTTTGCGTTCAAATTATTTTTGATCGTTTCCTAATAATAAAATCTCTCGATTTCAGTTTAAATAAAAGAATAACAAAAAATGTCGAACCTTCCTATAAAATCTTCAATCTAGATTTTTGAGAGCTATCAGATTCAAAAAATATCAACTCAATCAACATAATCGTCAAAATTCCTCGCATTTTTGTCAAGTTAATATAGGAATATCGATTGGACATTGAAGCAGGCACTCGAGCTGATATATGGGCCCCTATTTAAACTGTGAAACCCAAGAGATAATAAAGCGGTAAAATAGAATGTATCAATCTTGAGGATGAATTTAATAGCCGACACGTTCCGCTGTGGTCTATTAAATCGCAGCGGCTTAACGATTGTATAAAGAAGTAGAGGTTGGCTAGAAAACTTTTTTTTGTCATTTCGCTTCACTTATAGTGCTGTACTATATTTCCCTCTTTGTATTTGAAATACATAATTGATTTGGTGTTTGAAATCAATATTTCTCAGCAAACAGTATCGAAAATAATATTGTTCATATTATTATAATAGGGTACTTGCACAAAATCGTTTCTGAAAATTTAAAATATTGATGAAATTCAATTTGAAATTTCTCAGAAAATCATCATTCATAGAGCTCCATATTTGGCAAGCAACACTTTTTCTCAAAAAGATATTATGATGGAAATTCTTGAAAACAAATTTTGTCAACTACCTACCTTTTATTATTATTAATGTTGGTATATACATACCTATTATTTATTTTTGAAAAAATAAATATGAATATATGTACTGCGGAAACTTCAAAGCTTCTGAAGCCTAATGACTGCGATTTTTTCCTGTTATTTAGAAGTAGTACAAGTACAGGGTGTCCGAATTTGGATGGTTTTAATAGGAAACGTCAATTTCTGAGCGAGATACAAAAAAATGAACCCCCCACTCCGGGGCTCAAATTTCTTGAAATTTTGATTGGTGCAAACCACATTTTAATATCTTCAACCGTTTACCCGCTAGAGGGCGATTTTCGATTTTGAGCAATACTGTGAAATCTTCATAACTTTTTTGTTAATGAAAATAACTGATTGCCGTAAAAACTTCCTAGAAGCACTTTTTCAAGCAGAATTCAGTGACGT
Source organism: Ceutorhynchus assimilis (assembly GCA_917834065.1). Lineage (NCBI taxonomy): Eukaryota > Metazoa > Arthropoda > Insecta > Coleoptera > Curculionidae > Ceutorhynchus > Ceutorhynchus assimilis. The sequence continues at coordinate 6,259,954 of OU892288.1, forward strand.
TTTCAATTTTTTTCTATTGGGCCTTCATTTCAAGATATTGACCAAAATACGATTTTTTTCAATGGAACACCCTATATATTAATAAATCATTAGAAAGCTCTGCTTTTGCTGATTTCAATGATACAAATTTCGATAGGTTTATCTCTAACAGTTTTCGAGAAAAACAAATATTTCGGCTTTTGTCATAAGAAACAATGAGTAAGAAAGAGACCTTTCTCAGTTTCCTTACAGATATAAAGTCCTTTTCTTATACATTGCTTCTTATGACAAAAACCGAAATAATTGTTTTTCTCGAAAACTATTAGAGATAAACCTATCGAACTTTTATCATTGAAATCAGAAAAAGCCGAGCTTTCTAATGAACTATTAATATATAGAGTGTCCTATTGAAAAAAACCAGACTTTGGTCAATATCTCGGAGTTGGGACCAACTAGAAAAAAACTGAGAACGTCATTGAATTCTAATGTTTACTCTCTAGATCAGAAGTCACCTAAAATTAAAATTTTACATCATCCCTTTCAAGGCAGCTTGTGGGCATTTTTCTTGTAAAGTGTACCACCAAATAAATAAACTCAGGCATAGGAATGTTCAAAGAATGTAAAGAAAACAGAAAAAAATCTACAGCGCAGCGCTGTATAACTCTATCTGCACTGCACTACTCCATCTGTTCTACTCTATCTGCAATATTCTATCTGATCTACTCTTTCTGCACCACTCTATCTGATCAGAATAGTGGAATAGTTCTGTTCTAAATATCTCCAGTTCCTGAGCAGCATGGTTCTACTGCATCTGCAATGAAATTACCGCGCATCGGTGAGCTTCGTTCTAGGTATCATATATGGCGCCGTATAAAAAATGGTTGTGGCGGACTCATAACCTGGCTCTCTGCCACTCGACACCAGCCGGACGGAGCACTCCGAACAGTCGGCACGGAACACGGCTGTCAAGGGATGCCTGAGAGGAGAAACGGAACTTAGCCACAGAACGTCAATGGTCAAGCGTCAAGAAATGACAGGAAGACCAGTTCGCGCTCTTTCGGAATGGACCAACAACAAAATAAAATACACAATTAAAACATTGTAATTCTATTTATTTTTGGACATTTTTATTGTGAAGAACAATGGAAAGTAAAGTGCTTTTCTTAAATTGTTTTTGTTTTGTGACAACAAAATCCACATGGTTTGCCATGAAAATGTGACGGTAAACTTGGTATCGGTTATAAGAGATGGCGCCGTATGCTGGCTTATTAATTTTTTTTCATAAATAAGTAAAAAAGGTAATTTTTTTGTTTTGTTTTTTTTTTGGATTTTTTCGATTTATTATGTTAGGATAGACCTCGGATAGACAAAGACAAATCCAATAAAGTAAAAATCATAAAAATCAGTCCAGCCGTTCTCGAGTTATAAGTGTTTCCACAAACCACAACTGTGTTTTATATATACAGGGTGTATCAGGTTTGACTACAAAAATTTTAACACATGAAAATATGGCCCATTTTGAACAAAAAAAGTTTATACAACATGGGGTCCAAACTCAACCATTTTGAAGAAAAAGGCCTTCGAAGTTTTACATTTTTTGACGAATATTTTAAAGTTAAACAAAATTTTAATCATTATGAGATGTAGAAAAATTTAGTTTATCCAATTATTAAGTAATTATGGATTTTTAGTCAACAACAATAACAAAAAATTTGAAAAACAACATACAAATTTCACTTGTAAAAGGGTATCTGAACATCTGGCAACACAGCACAATAAAGAAAAGGTGGTTGAAGGTTGAACCTGGTAGAGCTGAATAAATTGATTTTTGATTTGTCTTTTCTAGTAATTCAAATTCATTCTTTTTTGAAAATAAAATGTTTAGAAACATCGAATCGAAAGATACTTGTTTAGACAGAATCGTTGCAAAATGCTCATTCAGCCACCAGAATTCACAGTGAAACTAGGGAAAGATTTTCCAAAAGAAAAGCACTCACCTGATGGAAGAACATTGTGCCCGTTTTACAAAGATTGCGTGATACAAGAAGTGCGAGTTGTGAGTGTGCAAAGTCTGCGAGTTGATTTTAGTGTTTTGAGAACCTTTTAACAAAAATTAATATTTTCATAATAAGGATTTGACAAGGTAGCTGAGTAAGTATTATTTGATTTTTCTCTTGAATGCTTAGTGCAAAAATGTCATTCGATGCTATTCATAACTTAATAAAATGACACATTTTTTATTTTTACTAGAAAAGTGATAAAAATGCAAGTTGTTATTTACATTATTTGAAAGCCAATAACAAACCAAAACGTAAACAGATGGAAATAAATAAACGCCGTGCAAAAAAAAGTTTCAAATTTACCAGTTTTATTTTCCTTTATATCGTGGCAGAGATAAATACCTGTACAATGTTGTCACGTTGTTGACATTTTTCTAAATTTAAATTCTGTGATAACTCCGAAAATACTAACAATTGACCCATGGTCAATAGGACACTTTTAGCTTGAAATGGGCCATATTATCTCATGTTAAAATATTTGTACTCATACCTGATACACCCTGTATAGATGTGAGAGCTGTCCTCCATATATCACACACACGAATGGAATTACATGAGCACGGCGCGATAAGCACCTGAATCCCGGTAATAGAATAGCTATTTATACAATAAGTTGCGAAATGAGCGTCTTTTAGGCGCGCGACGTGAAAATTGTCCAACGAGGCAAAGCCGAGTTGGACAACACGTCGAGTGACTAAAAGACTTCGTTTCGTAACGTATTGTATACAAGATTTTTTCTACTGGCGTTTCATAATAAAAAAACACAATTTTATTTCAATGTTTGTCACTTGCTTTTGCTTGACACCTTTCATGGTGGTGACTAATATTCATAATAAATACAAAACAAAATTCAAATCTGTGTTTAGTGTGTTTTTTATTTCTGAACAATGAATGACACTTTTAGGCACTAGTGCTTAAAATTGACTTTTACGCACTTGAAAGTCACTTTTACGCACTTGAAAGTTACTTTTACGCACTTGAAAGTTACTTTTACGCACTGAGTGCCTGAAAGTCACTTTTACGCACTGAATGCTTAAAAGAATGTCGTTTCAAAACTAAAATGACAATCGAAAAGTTGCTATTATGAAACGTCAGTAGAAAAAATAAAATATTTATGTTGTTCCACGCCGCCGCCGCTGTCTTTCAGGCTTGCGTTGCTTACGGGCTTCTTGGTGAAGGTTTATTTGAAATTAAATTTCGAAATGTGACTGAAGTAGCGGCAGTTATATTTTGAGTTGCTTCCTCGCGACATTGGTTACGTAGATTTGAAAATACCAGGAAAGGATACCCTAAATATACACAATTTCACTTCCTAATACGGAAACAAAATAAAAATACACGCATTCCTTTGTATTCGGCATCGGAGTAGAAATAACATTGACTTATGGTTTGAGTATCGTTTCTTGATCCTCATCTTCTTATGGTCCAAATTTTGATGGTTTTTCATCAGTGTCTTATCTATATAATGAGTGATTCTGATAGATGGGTGATTTGTTGTCGTTGGCTCTATTTTATTATTTAATTTTGGACTATTTCAGGTTTATCTATTTCAGCAATAGTTTCTCGTATTGCTTCTGCCTGTTTCATGTCATCATCTTTTCAATAATTTTTTTCAGGTTTATGTTTTTTACTTGAGTCGATGAGGGTGTTTGTTTACCTAACGCCCAAATGCACCATAAAGACTTAATTCTGATTAGTTGCGAAACCCAGAATGGGACGTCTTTTTTATATGCAAATTTTCGAACTAAGCGAGATTAAACTCCCAAGTTTATACGGTGCATACGGGTGTAAATGAGAAAAGTCTTTTAGAACAAATTATCAAAAATTCAGAGCAAACATATCTCAAACAGATTATGTTGCAAATAACAAAGTTATAGTCCAAATGTTCCGTGTACTAATCCACTGCAATTATAGTATTTCCAAAGTCAATTGAAACATTGTAGTAATAGATTGCAACTGGTGGCAGACTAGTGGCAGTGCATTTCTTATGAAAATATTCACTCACCAGTTGTGATTTACCCTAACCCTATTTAAACTGACTCTGGAAAGACTATACCTCATAATATGATATCCCTCCTACAAATTGTTATATTGTTTGATTACGCACTATTTATACATACTGTAATTTCTCAATTGAATTTTTATTAATTTTATACAAGGGTTCTTTTTCTGCCAAAAATTTCGCCCTTATCTCAATATCAGCTGAAATGATCATTTTTGTAACGTTTCTGAAGGAATGCAACCTTTGCTAGTGTATTAACCGCTTGATGTATGATGTTCTATGTTAAATAGAGATTTTTATTTGACAAAAAAGCCTATTTGGATATAAATAATTAGATTAGATTAGATTGGATTAGATTTTGTTAGGGGCGTTTAGGTGATGGACCTCTCTGCACTGCGACCTGAATAGATCTATTGTGCTTCCCCTTTTTCTAGTAGGTTCCCAGGTTGAGACTTTTCGCGAATCTCGCGATTTTCCCGGGATTGGTTCGTTTAACATCCGCAGCAGTCAAATGTGCTCCAGATGGATGAGTCTTCTGTGACATAATGCTTCGCATTTGCAGAGTATATGTTCGGCAGATTTGGATGCTTCTTTGCAGAAGCGGCAAAGGTCTGATTCAGCTTTACCCATCTTTTTCAGGTGGTAGCCAAGAGTGCAGTGGCCGGTGAGGAGACCCGTTATGAGCCTCAAGTCTGGTTTGCTGAAATCGAGTAGTTCCTTTGCCGTTGTTGACTTTGGTGAGATGAATTGCTTCGCATGTCTAAGTCCTGGAGTATTGTTCCAATGGGAGGCCTATAAATAATTAAGAGGCAATAATGTAGTCAACTAAAATTTAAAACAAGTAACTCTAGCAACAATTCAATAAGGAAGTTCAAGAAATGTCGGTCATATTTCATTCATAAATCGCGCTTGTACAAGATGAAGGGGAGTCTCATAGACCAACTAAAAAGCTACCACACAGCAGGAACAAAATTGCTGATACATTTTTTTCAAAAAATAAACCAATTCAGATATCGCCCATAATTGCATTGTTTAACAGCCAATTGAATTACTCATCTGCACTTTCGCACCCTGATTAGAGCCCCTTTGAGGTGCGGAAATATCATCTTTGTTCTCTGATGTTTCAGGTTATTAGTTAAATTGACTAAAGTCCCAAATTAATTGGTAAATTTGTTTGATTTATTGCTTGTAAAACTTTTCCGAAAAGTTTGCCATTTTAGCTCCCCATTGTTTCTTGTAATAATTCTCAAATTTACGTTACTTGACCACGATTTCCAACAAGTCGCCAAGATTCAACTTAAATCAAGCGGAAAAGAATCAAGCTCTATTGTTCCCGTTTGCTGCTGCTGCTGAAAGTTATATCCGCGAATACGAAAAACTTTTTACCAAGACCGGGAGAAGAAAACCGACAACTCGCTCTGTAATAGCTATCAAAAGCAGGATTTTGGCACAAAGTTTTTAGGTAGTTTTTGAAATGCATGAGCGTGGTGGACTTAATCTAGAAAATTGTAACACGAATTTTTAAGCTGTTCAAGATGATTTCCAGATTGTTTAACGCGACGGAAATGATTTTGTCTTAATTTAAAGCAAGAAAGAGGATTCTTTGAATAAATGGAAATCCATACGAATTTCTGTCAAGTTAGATACCTGATATTGTGCACTAATCGCTTTGAGAAAATATAAAAATATTAGCAAATATTTATTTGCCATTTGTCATGCTTGCCAACGCACAGTCCAACTTAACTTTTATGATCTGATACTCCAAAGGAATGTAAGCCCCCTACGTTAGCACGACAATGGTCACCTGATCTCACACCTATTTTTGCTGTATTTTCTTCTCCTCGCTCCTCATACGAAAAGTGTCAAATTAAAAAATCCAAACATCATAATATGTATACATATATAAAGTATTAAATACAAGACTATATCTGTTTTTCGTTGTTTTATCTTTGAATGTTTCCGTATCTGCCTTTTTAATTACCATAATGAGCCTAAAGAAACAGTATTCGTGTTTTCATAAATCATCCAGTTTCCAAAATAAATACATTATACAGTTTTTCTCATAAACACTCTAATCTATTAAATTGAAACTCGAAGATAAGTATCAACACATCACCAACTACAAACTTTACAAATCGCTCCAATAATCGAACTTGATTGGCAAACTAGGAAACTCCAATATTTCTGGATTATTGCACGAATGTTGATTTATTGATAAATATAACAATTTCGGCCAACAGAGAAATATTTTGGCAAGGCACTATTGTTCATTTTGGCCCGATATGGACGCAAGTTTTCGAGTTATCCTCGAGTCACACAAAGAAGAGGTCAAGCTGTTCAACTCTGCCGTGGAGACTTTTGAACATTGAGCCTGCAAAGTTTGACTTCGATGTGGGCTGATTGTAAGAGTATTCATATTTTCTTTGTGGAAGTTTTTCAAATAATCCACTTCAGATTCTCATCAACTTGTTACATTGTTTATATTGAGATTTCCATAATGGTACCTTCTGATAATACGATAGAAATGTGCTATCAGGGGCGAGAGTTTACTTTGCATAGAGACTATCTCGTCGGGGCGAGTGCGGTCTAACAAGGTGTCTGCAAAGCTTAAACCTCGGCTTAAACCATCTTCAAGGTCACTATTTTGAAAACTGATTTCCAGATGATCTCATAAACACATGCATTATTCAATAAACATAGGAAATCGGATTCTGATACTGACTCTAACATGACACGCAAAGAGGTTTTTTAATAATGATTCTTTAAGTTTTGGTGCTTCAATAGCGTCTAGTTTTTCAAATTCGAGTTTCAGGAAATGAATGGACTGTGATACCCTTAGAAATTGCGAGTAAATTAGGGTTCACTATTGTGATAATAATTATTATAATATTTATAATAGTACTGTGATTGGGTGCACATATTTCCCCATAAAGACCCAAGCTATATAGAAAAATACAAGGTGATTTCAATTGGCAAATATTTTCAATAAATCTCTAGACACCCACTATGATTCTCACAATGTTCAATTTCGTATTCGCAGCAGATGTGACATACATTTTTGTCTCCCGTCGGTCACGGAATAGTAAAATTCAGCACATTTCATGAATATGTTTGACAAAGCCGAAAAACTCTCCGAATTTATTATACTCTAGGCCAATATCTGGAACTTTTGAGCGAACGATAATGCATAATCTTATCTGTTTATTATTAAAAAATAAAAATAAAGTTACTTTTTGAGCCTTTGTTTGCCTTGTCTCGTATTCGTATTTAAAGATGTGAGAAATACTGTAAAGTTTTCTTACTTAAGTACTTTAACATGAAATAGATGTAACTGAGTTGCTCGTAATAGCTATTTACCTAACAAGTGCGGAAAATGAATTTTTCCGCACGCGGCTGCCGTTCACCGAATGACGCGTAGCGGAGTTCGGTGATGCAGCCGAGTGCGGAAAAATATTTTCCGCAAGTGTTAGGTACAATATTTTTCCTACAGGGAAACCACTACCCAAAGTTAAAAATCCTTCGAGTTTTAATGATCTTAGAATTATTAGCATTTTACCTATTATTTCTAAAATTTTTGAGAAAATCTTGCATTATCAGTTGGTTGAATATTGCAACAGTAATGCCATTATTCCTGAGAGCCAGTGTGGGTTTAGGAAGAATTTTAATACATTTGTAGCCTTGGTTGGAGTTACAGACGATATATTTCATGCCATCGATAAAAAGTTATCCACAGCATTGGTACTTTTAGATTTTTCAAAAGCGTTTGATACCATTAATCATGATCTCTTACTTTCAAAACTAAAATTTTATGGTCTCTGTAATGGTTCACTTAGCTTAATGAAATCTTACCTTGCTAATAGGGTGCAGAAAATTTTATCTAATAACGTCTTTTCGGAAGAGGCTGATATTTTGTCTGGTGTTCCTCAGGGGTCTATCCTTGGACCTCTTCTTTTCATAATATACACGGCCGATGTATTGAACTCCTTGAAGTACTGCAGCGTCAAGGCTTCTGCTGACGACACACAGGTTTATATTCACTTTAATCCTAATGAGTACATTAATGCTATGTCATTACTAAATGAGGATTTGAACTTATTACGACAGCCTTGTCTTGATCATAACCTTAAATTAAATCCTGTTAAATCGAATGTTATGCTGTTTGGTCCAGAGAAGGCCTTCCTGGATTTGAACTTTGTTGTTCTGCCCAGGGTTGCGTCAGCTAATAATTTGGGCATTGTTTTGGATACGGATCTTAGGTTCAAGTTGTATATAAAAAAAATAATTCAAAAGTCATATTTCTCTGTAAAACTTCTATATAATAGCCGACATTTTCTTAGCTTCTCGTTGCGTAAGATGCTTTGTGAATCATTAGTACTCTCAAACTTTAACTACTGTGATTATCTTTATGGACCAGTTGGAAAAAGATCGTATTCAAAAGGTCCAGAACAACTTGCGATTGATTTTTGGCTTACGCAAATATGATCATATTTCCTTCACTTTTAGAGAGGTTAACTGGCTCAATATGTCTAATCGTAGAGCTCTAAATTTGGGTTCATTCTTAATAAAAGTTATAAAAAACCCTGTGGTACCATCAACACTCAAAGAGAAACTTGTTTTTCGATTGAGTATCCATTCAAGACATATTAGGTTTACTGATATGCTCACGTTGCCTCACCATAGGACAGCTATGTTTCAGAGATCGTTTACCTATAACTCTAATAAATTATATAACTCACTTCCGCCGGATGATATCAAAAAACTTAGTGAAAAGCAGTTTAAAACAGAATATAAAAAACTGCTGCTCCAACTTCAGAACTCTTAGTGGATATTTAGCGAATATTATTTATTCTATCTTTTTCTCTCTTTTACTCTATTGCTTTCGTCCAGTACGGAAATCGAGATCGACTTAGTCACTTTTACGCATTTATTTTCGTAATTGTTAAACTTTTGTTAATTCTTTTTTTTTGTGTTAATTTTAAGTTATATAACTATGTTAACCTCTTCGTGGAATTGTGTGGTTCAGTAGAGTAGCCTTTTTTGGCTAGACTGCGCCACTCATTTTCACTCTTGTTTTCATCTAGATTGTACAATGTAATTTTGAAAACTTTTAATAAAGGCATTTATTATTATTATTATTATTATTTCGGAAAACTGAAATTTTTGGGAAACTTGCGGCCCTGATAATAGAAGGGTTTTTTTTGCGCAGTAAATTACGTTATCAAAAGCTACTTTGGAATAATTAAAACAAAGTTAATGCTAGCCGGCATGTGAATCGAATTAAGCATATTGTGCATCATCTACGTCATGATTTGTTATTCGTTAATAATCATTGTAGAAGAGAAATGAATTATTAATTATTATTTTTCGAGTAGCAATTTGCAATTGAATTCAGATTACCAAGAACGCAGAAGTTAATATAACTTCATAGACGAAAGGTTTTTATATTTAATATTCAAAGTTCTCTAGCATTGATAAACCCAAAAAAAAAAAAAAAAAAAACACCTAGAAACTAGGAATTCAAGTCCTTGTTTTGTCGAAACATCCAATTTTCTCCCCTCGCCTTTTGGTCGCACATCCACGGGGCAAAAAGCATGCATGTAAATTCTGGACGACTAAATTTACTTTGTTTAATCAAGTTGAAGTTTAATTATAGCCCTAAGGGCTCTGGGTTGTCGGATTTTATGAAAAATTACAGCTGACAGCTTCATAAATGTTATTGGATTGGCTTTAAAAAAAGTCAATGTAATATGGATAGTATGGATACAAATATTGACTTTGTTCAATATGTTATTTTTTATTAAAAATATTCCTTTTCATAGGCTATATTAACAATAGTTGAATAACTCACTATTTTCCAGCATGTTAATTATTCAATAATATAAATTTAAATTATTAACGCAAACATTCACGATTGTTAGCGGCTCGGGTAGCTCGCATTGGGTTAATAATAATGTCAACTACGAACCGGCGACCATTGTATACATATATTCGGAAATTTCAGTTTTAAATTTTGAAACGATTCGTTTTGTGAAAAAGCGTAAAAAAAAATAATTTAGTCAGACTGTTCACGTGGAAAAAAAATGACAAAAAAAAAATGTTTATTGGAATATTTTTTTTCATCAATAGACTGAAATTCTATTCAACACTTATGGTAAAGTGTTGTTTTCGGCACAGTAAGAATACATTAAAAAAATATCATACAACTTACAACATAAACGTATGGGAAATATAACTAAAAAAAAAGTGAGACTCAGCGAGGTCGCATTCACCAGCACATGTTGAGTGATTAGTAAGCGGCTTTGTTCCAACAAGTGGAACACACAAGGTAGAACAGTTTTGATTGGCCTAGAGCTGATTTTCATCTGTTTTCAACAGTTATTTTTAGGTGATATTGTTGTATTATACAATATCCATCTTGATTAATCATAATATGTTCTGTTGCTCCTGAGTCAAAGACAAACTTGATTTTGTTACTTTGAAATTTTGGAATGGCATATTAGGAGCACAATTCAAGGAGGTGGCTATAAAGGCGATGGGTACATCTTTCTGATTTTCTGTTCAGGCTTCATTTGCTTGCTTTCAGGCTTCACTCCATTATGACAACTAAACTTTTTCTGTTTGTCTGAAAAGTTTTCCCTCGAAAAATTCTAATGTTAGTTTATTTTGTTCCAAAGTAACTAGGGCAGGGATAATATTATCATAGCTGGAGGGTAACGATAACAGCAAATGGTAAACAATATTGTCACAACCCCTTTACGTTTCGTCCTGGGACGTCACAACAGGAGCGTGACCTGGAGACGTAGGTGGGGTTCAGGTAGAGGGAAACTCGCTTGGTATAGGTACAATAAGATATGTATTGAATAATAATAATATTACACTAGAAATAGTATCATGACGTCTCTTCTACGGAGGGACGTACTACTTATAGGCCACTCTGTATTATGTACACTCTGTACACTTGGTGCGACTGAAGACTGCTGGGTTTGACACAAGTCCAGAAGGGCGTTTCCCATTAAAGGTAGTTTGCACTGGACCTAGTCTGCTGCGTTCAATACTCCCCGAAGGGTCTGGTTTGAGATAGGTCGAGAAGGGCGTTTCCCATTAAAGGTAGTTTGCACTGGCAGAAGACTTAGCTAGAGGGGCTTTTCCCAATTGAGGACCTTTGCACTAGCCTTAGTCCTCCGGCGATGGATTTCGGCGCGGTATTTATACCAAATAACTGCTGACATGTCGACACACTTCAGTAAAATTGATGTACAGAGTAGTATTTACTTAAGTAGTTGACAATATCGGTTTCTTCAATTATTGCTCCTAAATGGACTTTAATTTCCTCATAGTTTTCTCAAACTCCATGAAAGGATTTTCAAGTGTTTCGACTTTTTCCAAGGTAGAGCAGGGTTGGAATGTCTTTCCGTTGAAACAGTTTCTCAAGGTTGGTTTATCTTTCATGTACTCCGCGTGCGAGTTGGTGACGCATTGTACAATAATGTTTTCACATTTGGTCGTCTAGCTCTACTTCGTCCTGTGAATTTTGATTTTATGACCCTTTCCATAGAACTGGGCCAATAAATGAAAAATTGGAAGCACCAAGTATAAATTTGTTGATGTCAATAAAAACCAAACTTTAGTTTGAAACCACGTTTAATCAATGCTTGAGAAAAACATAGGCATTCAACTATGTTAAGGCGTGTTATTGTAAATTAAACATACATGAACAGTAGCTTCATTACGGGTCGCTTTCGCTCTTTCTATCGTACATATTCCGAGTTTTATATAAATGCAAAATATTATTTGGCATTGTTGTCTTTTGTTAGGCAAATTGAGTTTTGACGTCATTTGGAAAAGTTACAGCTTTTGTTTGTAAAAAATAAATATCAATTGGAAAACTCTTGTCGTCTACCGCATTGTAGAAATATCGGTAGAAGTCTTATTGATAATAATATTAAACATTGTTCTATTTTGTTTATTTAGGTAAACCTAAACGGAATTGACCTACAAATCAATGCTTGAAATTATTGTTGAAATGAAAACCCTTATAAATTGGCAACACAAGATTTTTTTTAAAAATATCATCTAATAATAGAAATTTTTGACAAACACTGAGAGAAAAATTTCACAACCAACGGTTGCGTGCTCCTCAACCATTACCAAACCCAATTTGTCTGGAGTTTTATTTGTCGTTACCCTGGCGTACGTATTGTTGAACATATTAAGATAAGACCGTAATCCCGAACTGAGACTCGGTTCATTTTAACCAGCCAATTAGGTCAGTTACAGAGCGGTAAGAAAATTACCTTCCATTTTCAGGAAACGTCAGAAGCGCGTGTGCATGCCGGAACCGGTTGCAACCATCAGCGGGCCTTTAGAATTCAATTTACTGGAAACGGATTGTAACCGAGTGTTTTTCTTCCAGGGGAGGGTATTTCGTGTTTGGTTGTAACGCAAGAGGGCGTGTTGGTTGGAGTAGGTAATTAATAATCAATATTTTCTAATTAATTGAAATCAGTTTGATTTTATAACTAGACATTTGCAATGCAAGTATAAGATGTATGGCATTTTTTTTTTTTTTTTTTTGTAGTGCGTTTTAATAACATATTGTTACGGATTCCAGGTTCACTAAAGCTCACGTTACAAACAGTAAAAACTCTTATTAAACTAATTGACTATATATAAAATTCACTTATCACTAATCGAAACATACACGACAAAAATCGAATCAAAAACTGACCTAACTTTTTACTACGATCTATTTATGAAGGTAGTCGTAATCGCACTTGCATGCATACAGTTTCGTAACAATATTAAAAAATAACATATCAGTGTATACAGTTTCTGTTATCGTTGGTTCATTAATGAAAATGGTCTGTATTTCTTCTCAATACAGATTGCACCCCAAACTGTTACTGTTGGGGTATCTCTATTCAACGAGTTCCAGAGAAAATTTTCTGGAACTCGTTAAATTTTCTTTGAAAATGTATTTTCCTACAGCCGTGCGGAAAAATCGATTTTCCGCACTGATATGCGTGCGGAAAATGAGTTTTCCCGCACGGTGCGGTAAAACTTTTTTTTTGGACATACCAGTGCGGAAAAAAATTTTCCGCACGGCTGTCAGTGCGGAAAAAATTTTACCGCACTGATATGTCAAAAAAATAAAGAAAAATTTTACATTTTTTCGCCTGTAGGAAAAATATTGTACCTAACACTTGCGGAAAATATTTTTCCGCACTCGGCTACATCACCGAATTCCGCTACGCGTCATTCGGTGAACGGCAGCCGCGTGCGGAAAAAATCATTTTCCGCACTTGTTAGGTAAATAGCTCTTTCAGTTAACTGATATCTAACTAGACAGTTACAAAATTGTTTGCCAAAGTGATATCAAGTACCTAAAACATGAAGTTTCATGTGTTTGCAAAAATGCCAGGATTTCGATTTCAATTTTTTACGGGTAAAACTTCAAGTTTTAGGGACGATGTCTATTCATATATGGATACATGCACCTTTTTTTTTTTTACATTGACTCCATTGAAAATAGTGGAGATTTTCGATGCTGAAAAACGGATTTTTTTTATTCGCCCTGTATAAATTTATAAAAAATTTGCAACCTACTAAAAAAAAATTTAGACTCAGAGAAATCGAATGGCGCAAACCGCAAGTAGCTAGCACACCTGGTTTAAAAGTTATAAGCATTTAAATTGAATCACTGTAATTTTAAACAAGCAATTTAGTATAATGTTAATATTCCAACAAAAAAAAAACTTTGCTATTTTAGGGCGAAAGTTTCCAGTTAATATTCTGCTTATAAAAAAAAGTTTAAATACCCAACCGAGAGAGAATCTCGAATCTCTGCAAGCGGCACGCACACTTATTTTTAAAAGGTAACACGGTAATACTTACATTGAATGCAACCAATTTTTAAAACAATCGAATTCTAATTTCATAAATCCTCATTCGGATTTAAAGCTTCCAATGATTGAAAAATCGTTATTGGCATTTCCTGTCATTAGAAAACGATTATCTAATATTATTTCATTTCTAATTTGATTTAACTGAACGGTTTAATTTCGAGTTTCATCTGCTGATATTATTGATTATTGCAAAAGGTATAACGATAAACCACAATTAATCTGTGAGTTTTGTTCATTTTTGTCTCGATATTAACGAAACTCGATTACTACTGAGCCTCAGCTTTTTGATTATTTCGCGACTATAGGCAATGTAATCAACTACGTATAAAATCGAACCGCATTTTTCTCTATGCAACGGAGCATAATAATTATTCATAGTCAATCCGAACAACAGATGCAACTCCCTTTATATTCCATACAAATTGGTGCTCTGAATTATCTCAAAAACTTTCAGGGCTGACGAGAGAAATGATATTGGTTTTTGGTGACAAATTTTCTTTGTTTTAGATGAAAATAAATCATAACCACAATTTTTGGGAAAAAAGAATTGAGGCAAATATCACACTCACTTTCTATATTATTTAATGGGCAGTGGATAGTTCCGGGAAAGTGTTTGCATAATAAACATAATATTTCAAATAAAATTATAATAATTAATTTCTCATTATGAATAGAACAAGTTTAATATTTTACTCGTGATAATTGGCAACTTTTTCACTCCTTGAATAATAAGTTATAAGGAAAATGACAAAAGAAAATTAGAAAACTCTTGTCCTATATCTTATTGTAAAATTCTCCTAAATACAATACCTGTTTAATAATCAAATGTGCATCGAAGTTTCGGAATAGTGAACTGTTTTTCTTGAGGCTTATATTAGACCAAATGTAATATCTCACTCGTGAGAATTGGCAACTTTCTTACTCGTTGATGTTTCAACTTATCAGTGCTCTGCCTCTTCTTGCAAATGTAAGCACAAACCGTCTAAAAATATGTATTTTTCGAACTTGCGCTATAAATAGCTAATATGATACTTAAAATCTCTGGCAAATAAAAATTAGGAACTTATTTCGAAAAGGTGTTTTGTAATTCGTTCAAAGTTTTAGTAGGGAACTTGCACATTAAATTAGAAATGGAATCAATAATAAAACACAATAACAAACATCCTAATAATTTTGAAATAGTAGTCCATGTCTCACAGTGAAGAGAATAGTTAAAGAACTGGAGTAAAACACACAGTCTATCTTCACTCTTTATTTTACAAAAATAATCAGTTGGAAGGGGGGTTGTACATGTTTCGGATCTATCATAGATCCATCATCAGCATAAGTTCTACAAGTTACAAAATTATGGGAGTTATGGCGAGGGCCTGGGGTGTATACATCAAAACTTACCAAATGGCACAGGGAAAATATGGTCATATACGACATGCCTAAGTATAATAATTATACATAAAAATATAAGTGTTCATGCTGTTATCAGCATAAAGTTGGTGGCTCAAGCCGCATCCAACACAGAACATATTTACAAAACTGGAATAGAGGAAGCTTGTGAGTACGATTTCAAAAATTACGTCAAAGTTTCAACTTACCAAAGGTGAAGATTGAAAAAATTATTTTATTAACATTAGAAAAATAGGACTGCCACACAAACACAGAATATGCCTATAGGAGGCGGAATTCTGGACGCTCATCTGTACTTCTGGATGTTAGTGGGTGTTAGCTTTTAGTTGTTAATCAAATTTCAAAAATTTACTTAATGAAAAATCGTGCTGTCTGCACGAGGAGTAAGAATGTAATGGAGATGAGGAAGAAGATGGTGGCAGGAAATTAGTAAAATTTGCTGCATAAAAAACCTGACAATTCCAGAAATCAAACCAAGTAGCTCCCTCTTACGACCAAAAGCCAAACAATCATAGTTGGATACTAAGTTACACATCCAAAAACAATAAAATATGTTGTAAGCAATAATAAGTGTGATAAATTAAACTAAATTGAATTGAATAATATCATTACAAAAGGGATAATCAGAGTTTGACTATTGAATATTAAATTTTATATTTTTAAAGGTTCTTAAAAGGAATTATACTCCGGTGGGTAGCGTCACCTAACACGAACAGACAAAGGTGCAAGCGGTGGTTGAATTTGTCTACTAGGGAACCCTACAAAAACTAGCGTGGTACCGCTGTGACAGGTATATAGATGGCGGCGCCCAGGACTGAAACCAAGGAGAAGAAATCTTGAAAGAAAAGAAGTAAAAGAGTGAGTGAGCTAATAATTGATGCAATTAGGAAAAAAAATTAATATTTTATCTCTGGTGTCCAAAATCTTCAATTGAAAATACCAAATAATTCGAAATTCATGACGCGATCGAAAACGTGTTTCTATGGGTCGTGACGTCACAAGGCAGTAATAATCGGGCCACGCCAGGTGCTGCTGGTATTGCCATTGTCAAATCTATCGTAAATGGCATACATAACAACATAACCATAATCTAAATCTACCTGCTCGAAGTTCAAAGTGCTCGTCACTGTCAACGGAATTTTGTTGCAGAGTGACGTCACACTAATTGGTCGTTTTAAATGGCGATGTTTCGAGCGTAACTTCAAATATTTATAAAAAATTACCGGCTGATTTTTAATGCTCGGTATTTGGTATGACTAGGTCTTTAGTGTAGTAGAACACATTTTTGAAATAAAAAAAAATGTGCAAGTTCCCTATTACAGTAAAGTCGACTTCACCTTTTTTGGGAAAAAACAAAAAATATTCTCGTATCGGTGTTGGTGTAGCCGTTATATTTGTACTAATATTTTTCGATAAGCAAAAGAACGTATTTCATGCCGCATCACGTTCTTTTCTCCATATCTCTTCCGATATATTGACGCATTCATATATTTCACTATCTACGTCCGGTTTATGCGCAACAGACCGAGTGTAAATAACGAAACTCGTCACATGGAAAAGACTAATAAATTGCATCCCGAACGAAAAAGACATTAATATTGTCAACTAAGGAGGATCCTCATGCTATCTTTTGACGCAGTACAATTTTTTTCCCCTACACAAATTGAGTCGAAATACAAAGTTGCTTAAATGGTAATTGTCATAAAATCGCAGTCGTAAAGTTGCAGAGTCCCATATGCCACCAAATACTGAGTGCGATATAGAAGCGTAAACTGGAAATGACGGTTAACAAATTCAAGATTCCTCACATAAATACCCCAGGCACGCAGTTTTCCAAATTTAAATATTTCCACCGCAGCATCAATCCAAAATTTAATATAATTTATATCTGGAATTAATGAGTTTTAAATGGCTCCAGCCAATATTTCACATAATATAAATTAATTTCGAAACTTGTATTAAGTTAATAGAGAATTTTGGATGGCCGCTGGACGGCGTAATCAGGAAATTTGTTTTGCATATGTTAATTACCCGATTTAGCCCATGTCCAGTCGATTATATTTCTAAATTCTGATTTGGCTAATCAATTAGTTTAATTTAAATATCAATTTTTATGATACCTGGTTGAGGTTTTAAGTTTTTAATCTGAAATAATAATGAACCTTAGAAGCGTAGATTTGAGACATGTTAGAAATTATTTCGATTATAGTTTTCGATGAAAGTAGAGCCTTCATTATCATCGAACACCATTTGCCTTACATAAACCTGCATGGGTTGTCCTCGTGATACATAAAAGAAGCCCTAGAAATGCCAAACGAACTATTAATGTCTCAAACCGTGTGAAATATTCAAGTATGGCGTGCCAGCTTATAGTTCGTTAAGTTTGTTGTCTTTGCTGAAGGCAATACCTACGCCTCCAATTTATATTCCATTTTCTAAATTAAGTCAGATGTGTAAAATGCATGCCTGGTTCAATTGTTTAGGTGAAAATAGGTCTTTCAAGATAAAAACCGACACAATATTGTACTATTTTTAATGCGTCGTTTATATGCTCTCGGAACGAAACTATTTAATGTCAGGCTCAATATTGACATAAACTCAAGATTGAATTTGTTTTGAGATTGAAGTCAGTTGAGAACTAATTGATAATGTCTACTCATGAAAATACATAAGACCACGGATTATATAAACTAAGCCAATTTCCAGTTAGTAGCCCGAACTACCAATACTTTTCAACCAACGAAGTAGTAATAATTTTCAGAATTTTGAACTATGTAGGTAGTTAATACTCTATTTTCTGAGTAAGTTCACTTGAAACGGTAATTTTATTTTTGGAGAGCAATGTAGTTTGCAGTAGATTTTTTTTTTAAATTTAATTTCCTGAAAACTTATATCTTCCATATTTTCATTTCAAGTTAATGATATGACCAGCGAGTTGTTGTTGTGTGTTGAGTTAAATTATGTGGCAACTATACGTATATTGTGATATTATTTTTTTTAGTTTGGTGGATCCAATTGAGGGTTAAACCTCTATCCATTGATTTATTATTTACTGCTTAATATCACCGTGGAAATATACACTAATTTAATTTGAAAATTACTTGATTGTTTTATTGGATTTACCTGTCAAGATTTGGTTGAATTGTATGCCCTATTCATTTCCTTTTCAGAATTATCAATTACCTTCGCTAATTATTTTTTTAGGCGTGTTTCTGAATTTTCACACTTCAATATTTTACGTAATTTAATTATTTATTTTTATTTTGAACCATATATCTAATTTCCACATTTCGTACTGGTTTGAAGGTTCGAAAATGTCACTTTACTTTGAGGAGAACTCACTTTCACCCTGACTATTTCACTAGAGTGTTTTACACTGGCAAAATGTCATAGAAACGGCCGGTTTCCTACTGACAAAACTTCTACCTGTTCCTACCTGGGGGGCTTTATTTGAAATCGATCGCAAATATTTGCGTGCACGTAAAGTTGCATCAATTTGTTCGTATACGCAACTTGTTATGTGCGAATAGCTTTATTTGAAATTGACATTGGACGTGTGCATCTCTACTTGCGTGCACGCAAAAGATGCACTCGCTCGCTGCGTTGCCAGTTTTCTTTTCACAAAATGTTGAAAATCTTCCATATAAAAATGAGTGGATTTTTGAATTTTACGATATTTTGGCTGACGGTGACGTATATTTTACGATGATATTTTTTTATTATGATTTTTTTGATGTTAGAATTTTCTAAAATATGTTTCGTGTTTATAAGCAATTTACCACAAAAAATGAATACTATTCCACCAAGCCCTATTCCTGTAGATAGGAAAAAAAGGTCCGCAAACGCAGATGCGGAAGAAAAAAGGCTTCTTGTCGAGTTTGACAGAGAACGACCCAACCTTTATCAAAAAGTCGAGTAAAAAAATGTTGCAAAAGCCTCAGCGGTATTATACGGTGCTCGGTGGAAGATGCTTTTCTTGGCGTCACTAAATAGCCCTGTAAAGCCTCATATAAGTCTACAAAAGTAACTTTATTTAGCCGAAATTTTTTTACGAAAGTCCGGTCACTTAGGACGAGGGCATAAAATCGCGGCCTTACTGCGAGGTTTTCGTTAAAAGTCTTCGCTAGTTCAAGACGAGCCAGGGGGGGTTTATTTGAAATTGATGCAACTTTGCGTACACGCAAATAACGTCATTTGCGATTGACAATTGGTGCACGGCTTATTTGAAATGCACTGCGAGCGATATGACTTTGCACCACTCGCAACTTCTGCGCATGGGGGTATACCGATCGCAAGTCTACTTACGCACTCGCAAGTTATGTCATCAATTTGTCAATTTATTTTAATTTTGATAGTTCATTCAAATAGGTTTGAATATGTTTGTGATTTTTATAAATATGAATTTCAATAACGTTATTAATATTAACTTGTGCACAATGTGCTGGCTCGTCTTGAACTAGCAAAGTCTTTCAACGAAAACCTCATAGTACGGACGCGATTTTATGCCTTTGTCCTAAGTGACCGGGCTTTCGTGAAAAATTTCCGCTAAATAAAGCTACTTTTGAAGACTTATATGATGCTATAGAGGGCTATTTGGTGTCACCGAGAAGAGAATCTGTCACCGGGCCCGTATTTAATACCGCTGAGGCTTCTTGCCACATTTTTTTCTTGAATCTTTGGTAAAGGTTGGGGCGTTCTCTGACAAACTAGACAAGAAGCCTTTTTTCCTCCGCCTCTACGTTTGCGCAGCTCTTTTTTCTATCTACAGGAATAGGGCTTGGTGAAATAATATTAATTTTTTGTGGTAAATTGCTTATAAACACGAAACATATTTTAGAAAATTATAACCTCAAAACATCAAAAAAATCATAATAAATAAATGTCATCGTAAAATATACGTTACCGGCAGCCAAAATATCGTAAAATTCAAAAATCCACTCATTTTTATATGGTAGATTTTCAACATTTTGTGAAAAGAAAACTGGCAACGCAGCGAGCGAGTGCATCTTTTGCGTGCACGCAAGTAGAGATGTATACGTCCAATGTCAATTTCAAATAAAGCTATTCGCACATAACAAGTTGCGTATACGAACAAATTGATGCAAGTTTGCGTGCACGCAGATATTTGCGATCGATTTCAAATAAAGCCCCCCAGTTCATTGTGGTTAATAACGTTATTAAATCATATATTATTTATAAAAATCACCACAATATTCGAACTTATTTGAAGTGAACCATCAAAACTAAAATAAATCGAAATAAATTGACAAATTGACAACACAACTTGCGTGTGCAAGCTAGACTTGCGATCGGTACACCCCCATGCGCAAAAGTCGCGCGTGGTGCAAAGTCATATCGCTCGCAGTGCATTTCAAATAAGCCGTGCACCAGTTTTCAATCGCAAATAACGTCATTTGCGTATACGCAAAGTTGCATCAATTTCAAATAAAGCCCCCCTGGGCAAAATCAACATGATGGTTTCTCAGCGACAAAGTTTTGTGTGGTTAAGGTAAAAAACTATTGAGTTTGACAAGTGTCACCTAAAGAAAATAAATTTTCCAAATGAAAATTTGGCTTGTTTTTCTCGTGAAATAGTCCAGCCGAATACCACTCAAGAAAAAATTATGTAGGCAAAATTATTCTCTTGGTTTTATTCACGCCTGACGGCTCGTGGTTTTGTCAAAAACATCATTCGCGAAATTGCCAAGCAACAAAATTTCATACCAGTCGAAAATTTTGCAAGCAAAATTTTTTCTCTTGTGGTATTATATATGATAAAATTGTTCTTTCACACCTAAACACAAATCCAGTTGCAATGTTTGTAAATACAAAACCTGCATTTACTGGATCTCTCGAGTAGCGTTTTCCTGCGGTGTTCTCGAAGGTGGCAGTGCCCTGTCATAAACCCTGTAAGAATTCTTAATTTAGTTTTCCTTAAATTTACTAGAGCTTTAGATTTTTTGGGATTGAAGTTTCCAAGGAATATCTTAGAGTGTCTCAGTCCCGGAAGGTCGTCCCAGAGGCGAGCTCTTAGGTCGTCTTCCATTTTCTTAAGCTCCGCTGTATAAGTGTTTTTACCTATACCGCAAAAAGACTCCGGTCCTACAAACGGGAAACCGGATCCTTTTTTTGCCAAGTTATTGGCTTCTTCGTTACCTGCTCCTGCATGTCCAGGCACCCATAGTAAAGTGACTTTATTTTTCTTTCCTACCTCATTTAGTTTCCCTAGGCAATCCCGTACTATCTTAGAACTAATGACATATGAACTCAGTGCCATTATGGCCGATTGACTGTCGGTGATTATTGCAATATCTTGCCTGAGATAGTTCCTGTTCAGGATCATCTGAGCACATCTGTCAATGGCGAGTATTTCCGCCTGAAAGACACTGGTGTATTTACCCAGTGAAAATATTTGGTGCGAGGCCCAAATACTCCAGCTCCTGATCCTTTGTCGTTTTCGAACCGTCTGTGTACCATTTAATGGTGTTGTCTTTGAGAGATTCGGAGATCTTGCCGCTTTCCCAGTCGCTTTTATTATCAATCCTTGTGAGGAAGTTTCTCTCAAAGTGATATTCTTTGGTTATATCGTCTTTAGGAAGATCGAATAAGGGAATACACCGTGTCTGGGATGACCATGCTCCTTGATCGATGATGTCCTTAGCCTCGGTCCTATTCCTATAAACATAGCCCTTTCTGCAGCTCCCTTCACCGACAAGTGCAAAGGTGTGAGGTCAAGTATGACGTTCAACGCTGCTGCTGGACATGCTCTCATGGCTCCTGTAATACATACACCTGCCAGTCTTTGCAATTTATCAAGTGCTCGTCTTGTAGTGCTTTGTTCTGCTATGCCATACCCAACCGCTGCCCCATATGTGATTATGGGTTCTACCATCATAATGTACATCCACCGCAGTATTTTTACCCGCCAAGTTTCTGCACACCATAATGGCTTTAGCGGCTTTGTTTACAATGGCCTCTAGGTGTTTTTTCCATAGAAGTTTACTATCCAGTGTTACGCCCAGATATTTGACTTCGTTTGCTTGATTTACAACCTCTCCACTTAGGTGAATTTCCCTAGTAAGTTGAATTTTCCTTCTAAGTGTAAATGGTACAATAGTGGTTTTTGCTGAGTTGATGCTCAGCCCCACCGTTGTGCACCATTCTTCGGTAGTACTTAGGCCTTTTTGTATGAGGTCGTATAGTGTGCCCTCAAACTTGCCTTTGGCAATAATGACAATATCATCGGCGTAACCTATACAAGTTAGACCCTGATTTGTCAGTCTGGACAGGAGTTCATCAACTACCAGGCTCCACAACAGGGGTGAGGTTACTCCCCCTTGAGGTGTACCCAGTAAACCAAAGAAGGGGGACTGGGAAGCTGCAAAGAGGGTTTTAACTGTGGAACGGATGAACTGGGCAATAAGTAACTTTCAACCGTTTAAGTCACCAGGAGTGGACGGAATATTTCCTGCCCTTTTACAAAAAGGGCAAAAGGAAATATTCCCTCACCTACTTAGAATAGCTAGGACTAGTTTAGCCTCGGGATATATACCGAGTATCTGGCGACGAGCTAAAGTAACCTTCATACCCAAAATAGGAAAAAAGGATGGGACAAACCCTAAATCTTTTCGACCTATTAGTCTTACGTCCTTTGTACTAAAGACGATAGAAAAAGCTTAGATAACTACATCAGAAAGGAAATTTTGGAGAAGGCACCTCTACACTCGTGCCAACATACATACAGAGCAGGCAGATCGACAGAGACAGCGCTCTATCAACTTACCGAAATCATCCAAAAAACCCTTAAGGAAAAAGAAACAGCCATATGTGCCTTCCTGGATATATCCGGGGCTTTTGATAACACGTCCCATGGGGCGGTAAAAATTGCTCTGGAGAGGAGAGGAGTGAATAAAACCATAGTCCGGTGGGTCTGTGAAATGCTGACTACGAGAACAGCTGAGACAACTGTGGGTGAACAAACCACAAGCATCAGAACCATGCATGAAAAATTAGATTGATTATTGTTTATTGCCAACTGTAGGAAATCGAAAAAAAAAAATTGATTCGTGTTTTTTTTTTTTTTGTCCTAGCACGATTATTCCGGAAGTTACATCGGGTCTTGGAAAAAAAACCCAATCGAAGATTGCTTTGATTACGAAAACGTACGTCGTATTAATGTTCCTTTATTAGTCAGGATTTTTGACATCACTTTGCCAAGACATACGTTTAAAAAGCCATAGCAATCTTTGATTGTTTTTTTTTTGAAGACCCGATACAAATATTAAGTTTTGTATATATAGATATACTGAGCATGTGCGACGTCATAAAGTATTATACCTTATGACGTCATAAGCAGATTTCAAAGCGTTGTATCTCCGTCAATTTTTGACTAACACGAAAAAGGAAAAACACGTGTTGAGTTATTTAAAATTGTCTAACGAAATCAGCAATAAAAAAAAACTGATGCAAGGGGCCCATTATTCACTTAGCAAACTGAAAATATTATGGGCCTCTTGTTAATTCGTTAACAAAGGGGGTTACAAGGTTTTAAAAGAAAGCAATTGTGCGATTAGCGTTTTAATGAAACTCGAGGATAAATTTTCATCATGCCTCTTAGTACGCTCTGGTTTCTAATATATCGGGTAAGTGCTTTCAAAATTTTTCAACTTTGTTAACTGGTTATAGATAATCATTCAGATTCATTTACATCTATGCTCGCATTTATGAAAACATGCTGCATCATCAATCAACAGTTAAACCAGTTTATTAGGGTTAAGTTTTGTTAAGCGGCACGTAAGGTTTACGCTAACTAAATATAAAAGGCCGATGCAACCAAGGCATCGGCATCCGATTGGATCAATCACTCCTCGGAAATACCACAGCCCAGAAAGCTAGCGGTTTTATTCTCGCGGATCATTACGTCCCTTATTTGCACCTACGAGAAACCCCTAAATTGGGATTACCCTTTTTGGTTTGAAGTTTATATTGTATTCGCTACTTTATATTTACCATATAAAAACCAGATGTCAAATTTTTGACATAACGCTTCCTAGACAAATAACTACCTAATTAATGATTGTCATTGTCATTAATTATTGTCATTTCAAACCATGAATTCATTTTAATAGATCTTGACATTTTTTCAGGTTTTAATATAATTTTTTTTTCAATTTTTCAATTTCAAAAATGTCCCAATGAGATTTTAGAGAATTTTTTTTTTTTTTTTTTTGTATTATATTATGCAAAATGAGCTCTAACCAATCAATGAAAAAAAAAGATGGCGTTCCCATTTAAAAAAAAGATCAATAACGTCATATCTTGAAGAGGAATTATTTTTTTTCCTATATCTCTCCGTAACTTTTCCCTACACGTCTTCTTATACCTATTTCCAAAATTTCATCAAATTCCATCGAGCCGTTTTCTCAGAAAAATGCCAACACACACACACACACACACATACATACATACACACAGACGGAAATGTGCCACCTTGCCAAAAAGGCTTAAAATGATCCAAAACGTCAAGATTTAATGAAATTTTGACATGTTCAAAATCGGGCTATCACCATAGCTTCCTATATCTAGGAAGCTAAAAATACAAGTTGGTATACTTAAATTCACGATAGAAATTGAAGTTGACAGTTCGCGTCGACATTTTTGGTAACTTTTTCTTTAGGTTGCCAGTATGCGTTAGCGCTTCGATTTCGTCAGCTGGAATAAACGACAGGGTGGTATTCAGAAAAGTTATATACATATCAGAATTAAAAAAAATCAATTTCTTTAAAGGAAGTTAGGTTATTGAAATCCAAAAATCCAAAAATTAGAGTCCAAAGTAAACACTTATAAAAAGAGTAAACACTTAAATCCAAACTAAAACCAGGTTTGAAACCTAACACCGAAACACAAAGGCACAGAACACTACATAAAAAACCAAAAAACCGATTGCGAATATAACAAATCAAAAAATAATGCAGAAAACGGCAAAAATCTGAAACGATTTCAAACAAAAATTCGAAATTCAAAATTCAAAGACCCGAATCTGATATTTTTATGTGTCAAATCGAAATGTCATTTATAATTATTTGATAGTTGAAAGAAAAAGGAACAGATCTGGGGATTTTATTTACTTTCAACTGGTGTAAATAACGGTCAAAATTCAAACTCTATCGTGAATTCAACTATATATGATCTCACCGTAGTCAAACCACAAGTTTATGATGGTAGTTTGGCATGTCAGGAAACGATAAATAACCGGGCGTATCGAACATAATTAGCGAACCATTGCCAGATAATTGGGTGTCGTGGGGTATAGATTCTCTCCCCATTGAGGTGCCATTTACAGCTTTAGTCTTCGTCCGGCAATAGGGAACTTGCAAGTGAACTAAAATTTTCCATTTTTTTTTTTTAAATCGATACTGTATACTGTACTATATTTATATGGCCAATTTTTATTTAACTGATACCGCCTTTCGTCGCCCTAGTTGTGAATGGTCGTAATCCACTCAAGGTAAGTTGTGAGTAAACTGCATTTAAAATTTTTGTTTTTGGTGAAAATATGCTTTTTAATTAGCAAATATACTATAACAAGGTCAAATATTGATCACTGGCTTAGATCTATTCAGCAACATGAAATTTAAACATTTTTAAGTATTTTAACCTCGATGTTAACAGTCACAACTCATGAATGAACATTTTGTGGATTACAACCATTCACAACTAGGGCGACGCTTTGTTACACAGAAAATAATACTAACTTTGAACTAAAAAATTTGCCGCCAAAACAATGCTTCCATGATAACGTCACGATTCTGTGAACAAACCTGTCAATAGGGAACTAACAAGTGAGATAAAATTTACAAAAGCAGTCCTTCACAATATCCTTTATCCATTGCGACAATTTTCACAAAAAGCAAACTTTAACACACTTGAATAACACAAAAATAGCACTGCGTCAGCAGGAGTTCGTTTGCTGCGTTTGTTACAAAATCTTGACGTCACGTCATATTCAAATTTTACGTTTCCGCGCCAAAGTCTTTGATTTGAATTTCAATTTTTTTTTTTTTTTTCGTACAAAGTATTAATTAAAATGGAAAAAAAGAAACCTATGTAATATCTGATCACTAGAAGTATCTGAAAATAAATAAATTTAGAAATATGAAAATTCCCTGTTTTGCAAGCGAGCGTAAATTGAATGTAGGATTTGGATAATCTATTTAGTTGCATCAAATACGATACCACAAAAGAAATTATTAGGGTTCCAAGGCAAGAATTTCAAATTTTTAAGAAGGCATCAGTTCTTGAAACATCGTCCTGTGTTAACTTAGAATAACTGAACATTGCTTCGACAACATAAATTCACCGTCATCGTATATTTACATTTTATAACTAGATAATTAATTTATCATATTCCCATTGTTTCATACATTTGCAATTTAAGTCACGACAAAGAATTGATACAAAAATAAATATAAGATTCGAAATAAATGAGTACTTACTCAGTTTGATTCACTCATTTTTTGAATCGAAATGAGAACAACATTGAACAATTAGAATTTGGTGAAAAAAATGAGAAAAGTCATATCAAGGCCTTAGATATTGTAAGTAAATTAGGGTAAACCTTAGTGACCTTCTAAACTTTGCGGAGTTAGTAAGATGAGGTTCCCTCAGAAAAATAAATAGCAATCGAAACAATAATATATATTTTGAAGATTTTTCACTCGCAGAAAAGTTACCCATTCTAAACAGAAGAAGTGTATCACTGACAAAATTCCCAATTAGGTTACTGGATTGTCTCTATTCATTTTTATGCCTAGAACAAAAGCATGAGATTCAGTAACTATACTACTCTGATTTAATATATTTTAAACATGGAAAACAATTTCTATTTGATCAATTCTAAGCTTGACAGCAGGCCACGATCGTCAAAATTCCATTGATACTAAATTTATCTTTCATTAACTCGCAGCCGCCATTAAAAACACACAACACATATCTCTCGGCTGCAGATCCTTCAATACACCCTAAAGCCGTTTTATACTGTAACATTCTCCATAAATTTTCCAGGAAATAACGACCAAAATCGTAAACAACACCCGAGAAGGAACATGCAGATACCCATACGTGCAATACGGTGTCGTTTCCGTCACACGTTAACCTCCCTCTTGCAAAACCATGCCTAGACAAATTTCCTCCATGCACCTCTTAATAAAGAGTTTTAAGATGGCGAGGGGTGAGATTCGACTAAATTCCGGAAGCTCCGGTATTTACGACACCGCTAAAATTTCGTCGTGAAATAGTTTTTGCCTTATTGTCAACGCTTCCATTAAAATCATTTACTTTTAATTTGAAGTGGAACAAAACATCTTTCAAATGTCAGATTTGCGTGTGCAGCTTTTAGAGAGGAAAAGGTTCCGAAATAAATAAATTTCCAATTAAACAATATTTCATCACATAAAGGATCAAATTCCTCATAAAACTAAATAAAGTTGGCAACATAGTCTTTTATGTAACGATATTCAAAGTTGAATTGTCCAAACCCAGTGGCGTATTCAGGGGGGGCAAAGGGGGCAATTGCCCCCCCCCCCAGAGCAACAACTTTTTATTCGTTTTATTTATTAAAAATTTAGCAAATAACAAAATATATTTTTTTTCTAATCGCGTGCCCAAAGTAATTACTTTGCACACTCATCTGCGTGCGCAAAATTGAACTTTGCGCACGGAAACTCTTTACGCACTCATTTTTGCTTCGCATTATTACCGTATTTATACACAAGATAGGCATTCAGGTAATGTTAAGCTATTTTAATTTGCCACTTTCCGTATGAGGAGCGAGGGGAGAAAAAATCCAGCAAAAAAAGGTGTAAGGTCAGGTGACCATTGGCGTGGAAGCCACCTATTCACATTCCTTTGCAGTATCAGATCATAAAAGTTGGACAGTAAGTTATACTGTTGATTGAGGAAGTAGGGGCAAAAAATTTGGCAGGAAAAACAAATTTTAAGTAAACCTCGCTAGCACAACCACTGTTGCAGATAAAGTCAAGCTGATCCTGATCACTGAAAAAAAATAATTGAAAACACAACACATTGGACTAAGAGAGAAAATTACTAGTTTTGAGCATCTGGAAACATTAAAGAAGATAAGGTATGTACCTACAGCTCCTCTGGATGCTATGCAAATCTTCAAACACTCGTAGAAAAAGTATTGTTCCTACAAGTGTTTTTCCCGCACTGAAAACTTTATCCGAACTCCGCTTTGAGTACGTCGTTTTGTCTAACTGCTTTTTCGTGCGGGAAAGTATCATTTTGCGCACTTGTTAAGAAAATAACTATTTTTATGTAGGTATGTATTACACTACACACCTTTGAATTTAACTTTAGTTTGGTTGTTTGTTTTGTGTTATGTGGTACTTGTTTCTTAGAAGTCGATTTCTCAGGAAAATAAATTATTTCAATTATCAACCTCTTATCGTTTCAATGAGCAGTTCAAACATTTTTTCAGTGGCGGCTCGCAGGCTATAATAATACGGAACCGTGGCACTACCTTATTTTTCGGTAAAAATATATTTTTTTCTCCGAATGACAGTAAAAGCGGCCTTTTAATGACACTTGACAGGATCAAAAGTTGTATTTTTACTGCCTAGGCAGTAAAAGTGGATTTTTACTGCCTAGGCATTAAAAGTGCCAGTGTCACAACGTTCCAGGTAATAATTTCACTCATTTTGGTATTTGAAATTGATGGTGACAATGACAATTGTCAAAATAATTTAATTATTTGGATAATAATAATGAATGAAATAAATATAAAAAGATGTCCATGTGTGAATTTGAACATTCGGAGAAAAAATTATATGTTTTACATGGCAGAAAAGCAGATTTAATGCCTCGGCTGGTTTCCTAGCCTCGGCTATGAAACACCAGCCGCGGCATTAAATCTTGTACTTTTCTGCCTAGTGAAACAAATAACTATTTTGTCTTATAAAAGTATTAGAAGCGGGCGAATATGCCATCAAGATGTGTGATTTTAACAACTTTTGGGCATGGCACCCCAAAAAATTTCCGCCTCCGGCGGGCATCTGGTCTGCCCCCCCCCCCCCCCCCCAGGGCCTCAGGCTGGATACGCCACTGTCCAAACCTTCTAAATCGAAGAATATCTTCAAGCAAATCAACTTTTCTATTATACCTACCACAATTAAAATAAAACTATATGTTACCGTATCAATAGAAGTTTCAACCACAAAACCCTTATCTAGAGCTTCATTAAAATACATACAAAATTATAAATTAATCGACTTACCTGTAAGGATGATTAATATTAATTTTCCGAGCTTGTCCGTAGATATAATTACAACACCGTAGTTTCCGTGAGTCATGTTTCTGGTACGACATTTCAGAGCAAAAAATTGTTTACCTAGCACCTTCCTATCCTCGCAGCCCAGCCCAGGTATTCATTCCGTTGGTGTTTAAAATCGCTTCTTTGGGTACCTATGCTTAAGTGGAGGGTGGGTTTGTAATTATATCTACGGACAAGCTCGGAAAATTAATATTAATCATCCTTACAGGTAAGTCGATTAATTTATAATTTTCCTTCGCTTGTCCTTGATATAATTACAACACCGTAGATGTTTAGAGTAAAAGCGATTTTGCAGCAGTAGAAAATTTATTCAACCTATACACATAATATTTACAGTATAAGAATATTTGTGTAACTAGGTAAAACAATTAACAAAAAAACTGAAAAATAACACTTAACATTAGTAACAATATCTCTCAAGAGAATGAAAACAAAACAAAAAATAGATAAATTATTTACTATATAGTGTGTATCCTATAATACTAAGTTTAATAAGTTAATACTACACTAACGTAGGCTTGCCATTTGGTTTCTCATGATAATTTTTACAAGAACTATTTCTTTGTATTTAATACTGTTTTAGCAAATTCCTGTCTGGGTGCGATTAGAGGCCTGTTATAAAATTTAAAAAAAGTGTTGGAGGAGGCAGTCCATCCCATTAAGTCAATATTTACACCTTTTCTGGCAGCAGCCGAAGTTGATGCGTGACGAGTACTATGGCCAGAGAAAACTGTAGTGTCGATACCTCCTATATTAAGTACTGTTTTCAACCAGCGACTTATGGTTTGTGATGTTGCTGCGTGAAATGGTTTTTTATGAGTAAGTATCAAGTATTGATTATCTTTACGATATGGTGAAGTTTTTTCTACATAGGCCTCAATACTACTCGCCACACATAATTCAGGAGTTTCACCAAAAAAGGGGAATATTAAAAGTGGCTGAATTTTATTTGGGGCTGATGTTTTAATTCTCTCTGATATTCGTATTTCTATTTTTTCCTCATCTTTAATTATGTCCTTGACATTTATTTTTGATAGAGTTTGTACCCTGCTAGCCGACGAAATAGCCATTAGAAATACAAGTTTGTAGGTTAGTTTTTCTAAATTTAAGGAGTTTAATGGGTACCATGTTTTGAGAACTGATAAAACAGAATCAGGATTCCATGTGAAGGAATATTTTGGTTCTGGAGGCCTTATATTCGCTACGCCTATGATTTTCCACTATCCAAAACATGTTTTAAAAAATCTAAATAAATAGTTAAATTGTACGAGAACGGGTCAGTATTTTGTTTTTCTTTGCAAAAACTCCAGTATTGTTTAAAACAGCCAGAGTACTGTTTGAGGGTGCCTTCAGATAAGGAATTTATCATCGTTGATATTGCTGTTGCTGGAACGCCCTTTTTCTCAAATACTACCCTGATAATTTCCCTGCCACCAGGGAAAGCTTGTTGGATAGCGGATGACTGGTCCTAAAGGGAGACAAAAGTAGGTTAGGATTAGGTTTAAAAATGATCGGCTCTTGTATTAACAGTTTTTGAAAAATGGGGAACCAGGGTTGTGAAGGCCAGTTTGGAACTATCATTATGCCTGTCGCTTTTTCTTGAATAATTTTTTCCAAGGCTCGCGCAACGCAGGAAAAAGGCGGAAAAGCATAAAAATAGTATCTTCTCCAACATATTGTAAAAGCATCTACTAAGAGGGAGTTTGGATCGGGGAACCAAGAAATATATTTCTCGCATTTATTGTTGATTCGAGAAGCAAATAAATCTATTTCAGGTACCCCGAAATTTAGAATAATATTGGTGAAAGCATTATCGCTTAACTGATATTCTGCGTCAATTGATAACGATCTAGATTCTTTGTCAGCTTCAATATTTTCAGATGACGTGATGTAACTTGCAAAAACCACTAAGTTTTTATTTTCACACCAATCCCAAATATGCTTCGTAGCATCATTCAGATGTTGAAATTTTACACTGCCTCCTCGATTTATGCAGGAGATAGCGGTTTGGTTATCAATTCTCAGTAAAATTCGAGTGTTTTTTGTTAATGATCTTAATGCGTAATATGCTGCTTTAATTTCTAATAAGTTTATATGCATTTGGGATTCCTTTTTATCCCAGAAGCCATGGAAAGTCTTTTCCCCACAAAAAGCCCCCCAACCAGATGGTGAGGCATCTGAAAAAATTTCCATACCAAATTGATTTGGTTTCATGTCCTGCCCTTTTCCTACGTTCCTTTCCCACCATGACAATTTAGATTTTAGAAATTTTGAAATGTTCATTTTTTTGTTGTAATCTTGATAGTCATTTTTAATGACTGAGTGTTTAATTGTTTCAAAATTCTTTAAATTGGCGAACCCGTAGTTGGTTGCCGGACATGCCGCTACTAATTTCCCTATTAATTGTGCAAAAGCCCTAACAGTGCAGCGATTTTTACTTTTAAAATTTTTAAGTTTTGATTTAACACTTTGAATTTTCTCTCCTGGTAAAGCCACTGTCATATTTATTGAATTAAAGCAGAACCCGAGAAAGGTGATACTTCGCTGCGGCTCTAAAACACTTTTGGTTGTATTAATTATAAACCCTAAGTTTTCTAAGAGGCCTGTTGTAATTTTTATGTTTTTTAAGCATTCTAATTTGGTATCAGCAATAAGCAAAATGTCATCCAAGTAAAAAATTAACAGAATGTTCAATTTTCTCAGGAACCCAGCCACTTGTTTGAGTAATTTTGTAAACAAAAAAGGCGCTATATTTAAGCCAAATGGGAGGGCATTGAACTCGTACAGGGAGTTCTTAAATTTAAATCTTAAGTATTTCCGATATTTTCTCTGTACTGACAGTAAAAAATAGGCGTCTTTGAGGCCAATCTTTGCCAAGTAGTTATTACGGTTTATGAGCTTTGAAGCTGTTCTATGGTCCTCCAATTTAAAATGTGGAGCGTCCATGTAGTTATTGAGCTTTTTTAGGTTTAAAATAAATCTGTTTTCTCCATTGGGCTTTTTCCTTAGGAAATAAGACGATAGAAATTGTCCCTTTTTTGGAAGACATTTTGAAATAGCTCCAATTTTGATTAACTTGTTAATAGAGTCATGATAATCTTTAAACTGAGATTTTTGAATGTTTATTTTTGGTTCGCGTAGTTGGTTGGGTTTAGTTTGGAATGGGAGTTGTATTCCCTGAATCCATTTTAATACTACTGGGTCATGGGTAATGTTTTTCCACGCGTGTGAAAAATTTCTTAAACGACCTGCGTATTTATTTACCTCCTGATTAGGACAGCTTATTTCCTGCGATAATATTTCTGGTGGTCCTTGTACTTGCTGCTCCGTATCGGTGATTTCTCCCCTCTCCTCCGTTCTTTGAATTTTCGCTTGTACTGAGGGCGCTGGTAGTTTAAAGACTGGTGGTAAGACCTTCGAGCTCCAGAGGTCGATGGAGTAGATGAGGTTATCGTTTTCTTCTTCAGCTGTATGCTTGATTTCTTCAAGGCTTGATCGTTTTTGAATACTTCTGAAAAATCTTTCCCGAACAAATTATCGTCAATTTTGACGCTTTTTGCCACTTTGGCGCAATCTGGATGCAAGTGTGGTACGATTTTGTATTTCCTGTGCACGGAAAGTGCATTGTGAACATTGGCAATTATTTGGCATGCTTCCCCAAGTATTTTTGTATTATTAGCCTGTTCTGGAACTATTATATTTTGAGTGATAACGGTAGCAATGGCCGATAGGCCATGGGCCAGCTGTGACTGCAAAGTTGTGATGAATTTGTCATGCTTGACAGCTGCGTCTGGAAGGCATGGCTGTATTTCCCCATTTGTTTTGGGGGGAATTAATGACAAGCAATTTTCAGGAATTTTGAATTTGTCTGTGAGCTCAGCTCTTTGGGTGCTGCTTAACCCAGATTGGAGCACTGCACTCCAGCGTACTGCTACCTCATTATGCATTGGGGCACCAATTTCAGTATTATCTAGCGGTTTGCTACCGAATGAGTCATAGCTTATGTCAGCCTGTTCCTCTAGTGGCTGTATTTCTTCGTCTGGTAAGGTGTTTCTTTCTATCTCCATTACTGAAGATTCTAGAAGAAATAGAAAAAAAAAAAATATATTTTTTTTTTTTTTTTTTTTTTTTTTTTTTTTTATATAGTTTTGATTTAAAGCTGAGTGCTGTTTTAATCTCTATTGTTGTATAGTAACGCGTGTTACCAGTTTTAAGGGCGAACGCATGTTGCCCGAGATTAGTGTTCAAATCGAGTGATTGCACAACTAATTTGTTTTTATTGGAATAACGTGTGTTATCCTTGATTAGGCGAGCGCGTGCTGCCAGAGAGTTTTGTTGAAATCGGGCGATTTCACTCTCAATTTGTCAAATATAATACCACCATTATTATTGTCCGCCAAGGAACCTAAAACCTATTGAAATATTAAATTACCTGAAGACGATGTTTCGCTATCATCTGATGATGAAGAATCGCTGGAGTTCCACTAGTTTAGCTGATTTTGAATTTTCTTCAATTTTTTATTTAACTTTTTCACCTCACATTTCTTATCCGCACTACTAATTTTCCTTTTCGGCATTTTTTCTCCTTTGTTAAATAGCGTAATTCACAAATTTAAAAATTTTCGACGCGCACCGTAAACACGACAAAACGGAATGAATACCTGGGCTGGGCTGCGAGGATAGGAAGGTGCTAGGTAAACAATTTTTTGCTCTGAAATGTCGTACCAGAAACATGACTCACGGAAACTACGGTGTTGTAATTATATCAAGGACAAGCGAAGGAAAATTAAAACATATTCACTTGTGTAAGAAAACACAAGAAAAGATCCGTTTATAACTTTATTAGCTTTGCCTTTCAGCGGTCGCTCAAAAACTAAACTCTCACAGCCCTTTGTCAAAACCAAAGACCCTTTCATATTTTATTACGGGCGTAGCCAGTACTTTTCCTTTCGATACAAGAATTTAGATGCAAACCAAAAGTGGTGTGAAAATATAAAAAGTCTTATTGATAACTTATACCAACACTTAATGCTAAAATAATTACACATAAGAAAATATAAGGGAGCAATGGTTTTACAATTAATAATTACAACATTCGGCCATCCTGACCAAAAGGGTCTGCCCTCAGACCCAGCTATAATATGTACCTATAAAAACATAGTTGGTACCTGCTGGTTTTCCATAACAATACATTCAATAAAGTATAACATCAAATCAAACATATTGGATTTAAATAGCTTATAACATAAAAATAATTTGGGCATCAATAAAGCAACGAAAAGTAAACAAAAATATACCTAGCTATATTTTAACCCTAATAACATAACACTAAAAATGAATAAATTGTTACTACTTATTACCTATACCTGAAAACAATACAAAACAAACGAAATAGCAATTATTATTATACGATATACCATATACAAGTACCTTTGGCAACTGTTTCTTCTAGAAAATGTATAAATTTTTTTTTCATGGCAACTTTTTGCCTGTTAAAAAAAAAACACATTCGCAATTTTCGCTTACCACAAAAAATCATTGGCGACTTCCGCCTGAAAATTTCTCATTACTTTGGCGACTTTTTCTCATAACGTTGTCGACTTTTTCTCATAACTTTGGCGACTTTTTCTCATAACTTTGGCGACTTTTTCTCATAACTTTGGCGACTTTCGCCTCTAAAAAAAAAATCATGACGACTTTCGCCTTCTGAAAAAAAAAACATTGGCGACTTTCGCCTCTAGGAAAAAAATCATGGCGACTTTCGCCTACAAAACCAAAAAACATGGCGACTTTCGCCTACAAATACAAAAAACATGGCGACTTTCGCCTACAAAACCAAAAAAACATGGCGACTTTCGCCTACAAAACCAAAAAACATGGCGACTTTCGCCTACAAAAACAATAAACATGGCGACTTTCGCCTACCAAATAATAAACATGGCGACTTTCGCCCTTCTTTTTCCAAATTCATTCATCATTTTGAATGATTAACCACTTCTTAATGTGCTCCACAGTTACTACAGTGCGTCTATTCTTAAAGCCTTGCCTTAAATCTTCGACTTCGTATCTATCATTAAATAGCTTCTTTGTAATACGGAAAGGACCCTTGTACTTAGCTAAAAGTTTATGGCTACTTCCAGTAGAGGCTATGCTTGTTATCCTTATCATTACTAATTCGCCTTGATCATAACTTGAAGCTTCTCGTCTAGTTTTGTCAAATCGCTTTTTCTGTTTTTGTTGATCCTTTGTGATGTGTTCAGAAATCTTTGATCTAAGTTCTTTCAAATTTTCCCTATTAATTTCATCCTGCACTGCATTCAAGATTTTTGCTTCTGCTGCATGTTTTGGGTTACATCCCATGAGGGCTTTCATAGGTTTCGAATTGATACCTTTATTAAAACAGGTATTTAAAGCACTTTTTACTTGCTTCACTTTTTTATCCCAATCTCTTGGATCATCTCCGGCACAAGTTGTGGCCAAAGCGCTAACAATTGTTTTATTATATCGCTCGCACTGGCCGTTACTCCGTGGTGATGCGACAGCATTCAATACGTGTTTAATTCCATAAGTATCGCAGAAGGATTTAAATGTACGAACGGTAAATGCGGAACCCCTATCGCTAATGATCCTAGAAGGTACTCCGAAGATGTAAATTAAGTTATTGAGTGCCTTTATAACATGTTTCGTCTTCTGATTTCGTACCGGCTCTACAAATAAAAATTTTGTAAATCCATCAAAAATGACAAAAATAAATTTATTCCCCTTTCTACTTGTTTCAAATGGTCCAACATGATCAACATGTAACGTATGAAAAGGTATTGGGACTTTTTCTATTGGATTTAATTTTCCCTGTCGCATTAAACACTTTTGTTTATAGTACATACAATTTAGGCATGCGTTGACATACTTAGAAACAAATCTTCGCATTTTACTGAACCAGTAATTTTCTCGAATCCGTTCTAGAGTTTTTTCTACTGCCAAATGTCCTGCATCATCGTGGCACAATCGACATATTTGCATACGTGCTGCTTTAGTGTCTAAAAACCCAACGGTAAAAGAAGTAAGTGCTCGTGTCGAACAGCTGGCCTTCGAATTTAAAAATGGCTTTGACAGTTTCAAAAATGAACTTGCGGCTATTTCTCCAACTCCTGGTGTTTCATCGGCTCCCGGAGAATTTATTGCGAAGTTTGAAAGGTTTGAATCCATGATTAACTCATCCCTTGCTAACCTAAAGGGTGAAATGAAGTCTTTAAAAGAATCCGTTGAGTTAATTGAGAAATTAAGCAAGCGCAGTCAAGCTAGACAAATGTCCAATATTATCATTGTGCGCGGTATTAACGAAAATGTTAACAATGTCTACGACTGTTTGGTGGACATTTTTAAGAATAAATTGAAAATTGTTGATATCAGCAAACGGGATTTAAACTACTGCTATCGCATAGGTGCGAAAGATAGCCGTAATAATAAATCAAGGCCGCTTGCTGTTCAGTTTTGCACAAAGTGGATCCGTGATCAGGTGTTTTTCAACAAAAAACACTTAAAAGGTTCCCAAATTCTGATTACCGAAATGTTAACCCAGGATAATTTAAATCTCTTTCAAAAAGTTCGTGAAGTCATGGGAAAATCATGTTGAACCTTTAATGGTCATATTTACGTGAGTGTGCAGGACAAAAAAAAACTTATAAGCTCAGTGACTGATTTAAATAGCTTAAAAATTCCTGTGTGTGTCAATAATACTGATACAAGTGGTGAAATTTCACAAAATGTGTAAATGATATTTTTTGTTTTGCTGCATCAAACATGTAAGTTAATTAGGTAACGGCCCAATTAAGGACCGATTGAGAAGTGTTTTATCCCTGCAAGACCATCCGTGGACGCGTTTCGCTGTATCACAGCTCATCAGCACGGTTTAGGTCCCGCAGAGAGAAAACACAACCCATTTTTGGTTCCATCCCGGAACTGGGTTTGATACAAGTAAAACTTACTTGTATCAAACATGTAAGTTATGGATTACCTACTTTTTCTACTCCAATTTGCAAGAAACACATTCCTGGGTTGGTGTTATGTTTCATTTTTTATTTTTAACATTGCGTTATTTTTTATTTTTTTTTGCTCATGCTTACGTTAAGTTTCATTTTTTTTATTAAATGGTGGTATCTGCATAATGTGCAATTATTATTTTTATTTTATTTTGGTCACTGATACCTAATTGTTATAATATTTATTAATTAAGTTTTTTTTTTCTGGCTGTAACAGGTTCAATGTTCTATTTATCAACTTCTCTTCTCTATTTGTTTTTTTTTTTGTAGTGTGGGTATATGAATAAATTATTGAATTAATAGTGGGCTTATCTTATAATTAAGGTATTTTGTTTTTTTGTTTTTTTCTCTTTCTTCGCTTGCAACAATCTTTTCTTTAGCATGAAATTTGGAAATTTAAACATTAGATCATTATTTACGGGTTTTCACGATTTTAAAGTTCTGGTGCAGAAACATAACTTTGATGTGCTTATGCTTAGTGAAACTTGGTTGGATGTTGAAATTAGTTCAAATATTGTAAATATACCTGGGTATAATTTTTATGATAATCTTGAGTTTTTATTTTTAAAAGTCAATACAAATTCACATAATATTGCTGTTGGAACATTATATAGACCTAAAGATAAAAATATGAGGAACTTTTTAGGGGACTGTGATAATATATTTTCTTTTTTGTGTCCCAATTTTGATGAGGTCGTATGTTTGGGGGATTTTAATACAGATTTTTTAAATCCGAATAATCCAGTGAATTTCTGCTTGGAATCATTTAATCTTTTTCAAATTATCAATGAACCAACTAGAGTTACTAAAACTACCAGTAAATTGTTGGACCCCATTTTTGTATCATCAAAAGAGCTGGTGACTTCTAGTGGTGTAATAAGCACTAATCATATATCGGATCATAGTCTTACTTTTTGTGATCTTTCAATAATTAAACCCAAAATACCTCAAAAATTTATTAAAATAAGATCTTTCAATAGTTTGCAGGAAGAGGAATTTGACTATGATCTTAGGCAAATCCCTTGGCATTTTATGTTGAGGGAGAATAATATTGATAAAAAGGTCGATATCTTTAATAATTTTATCATATCTTTATTTGATCGTCA
Source organism: Ceutorhynchus assimilis (assembly GCA_917834065.1). Lineage (NCBI taxonomy): Eukaryota > Metazoa > Arthropoda > Insecta > Coleoptera > Curculionidae > Ceutorhynchus > Ceutorhynchus assimilis. The sequence continues at coordinate 6,298,796 of OU892288.1, forward strand.
TGCGCCAATTAAGGAAATTAGAGTAAGCAAACCTAAAGCACCTTGGCTAACAGTTAACTTAAAATTAATTATGAAAGAACGTGATAAAGCTTTGCATAAGTTCAAACAAACTAAAAATAATAATGATTATACTAAATATAAAGACCTCCGGAACTTTGCCCTTAGTTGTTTGAGTAGGGAGAAAAAAGCTTACCTGGATTCACTTATGGCTGATAAAAAAAATCCAAAGAGGCTGTGGTCTGCATTAAGTGACTTCAATATTAGATCAAATAAGTCAAATGAAATTCCTGATCACCTGTCTGACCCTCATGAAATTAATAACTATTTTGCAAGCTTTTTACAGACGGTCTCTGATAATTGTCAGAACCAAATAAATTTTTTCGAATCGAATCAATATGATGAGTTAAACTCCTTTTGTTTTACTATGACTACTGTAGAGGAGGTGGCTTCAATTTTGTGTAGCTTGCGCTCTAATGCCTATGCTGTAGATGAAATATCAACTCGCATGATTAAATATTGTAGCCCTTTTATTGAGCCTTATATTACTAATATAATTAATACTTGTATTGAACAAGGCTATTTTCCTCAAAAATGGAGAATCGCTGTGGGTAGGCCTCTGCCTAAATCCGGAAGAATTTTCTGACCTTCGCATTATCAGCATACTACCTACAATCTCAAAAATTCTCGAAAAAGTTCTATACAGGCAAATTTATGAACCTTATGCTTAAAAAAATTCTTCCTGATTTTCAGTGCGGATTCAGAAAAGGATTTTCCACTGCGACCGCTTTAGCAACAGTAATGAGTGATATAATTGAGGCTTTTGATAAGGGCGAAGTTACAGCATTAACTTTATTGGATTTCTCCAAGGCGTTCGATACCATTGACCATAGACTAATGATAGCCAAGCTTTAATATTACGGATTTGACGAACTTGCTTTGAATTTGTCAAAATCTTACTTGAATAATAGGTCTCAGCGCATTAACTGTAATGGCCGTACGTCCACTCAGATGAATATACTGTCTGGTGTTCCTCAGGGTAGTGTCCTGGGGCCAATTTTTTCTTGATTTATACTACGAGCATTTTGCAAGATATTGAACATTGTAAGGCTCAGGCCTACGCTGATGATGGTCAACTGTATAGTCATTTTGATGTTGATAATGCGGAAAACGCTGAATTATTAATTAACAACGATCTTAATAGAATTTATAAACTTTCTTTAGAACATAATCTAAAATTAAACGCCAATAAATCTTGTGTCCTCTTTTTTGGGTCAAAAGAAAAAGTTTCTACTGTAAAACAGCGGATAACCTTGTTAATTAATGAGAGTCCTCTAAATGTTGTTGATTCGGCCAGGAACCTTGGTTTAATACTAGATACTGAGCTAAGATTTCGTGAACACGTTAAGAAACTATTACAAAAATCATTTTTAAGTCTTAAGCTTCTTTACTCAAATAAACACTTTCTCAATAAAAAGCTAAAACGCAATTTATGTGAAAGCTTAGTGTTATCAAATTACAACTACTGTGATTTCATTTACGGCCCATGTTTAGATGTGGCATGCAAAACTCGTATCCAGAAAATTCAAAACAACTGCTGTAGACTTATATTTAACCTTAGAAAACATGATAATGTCTCAGAAAAAATTAAGGAACTTTCCTGGTTGAAAACGGATAAGCGTATGAAACTCCATTTAATTAATTTTACCCATCAACTCTTGCTAATTACCCACTCTACCCCCCTGAAAGCCAAATTTATAATACGTCACAATGCTCGTTGTCGTAATAACTTAAGAAATGATAGCCTATTATCGATTCCTAAACATCGAACTGCACTTTTTAAAAGAAGTTATGTTTATAATGCTGTTACTTTACCCAATACATTTAAGAATCTATCACTGGTAAAATTCAAAAAAGAACTTAAAAAGTAGGTACCTGTACTCGAACTAAAATCGCTTTCTATATTTTGAAATAATGTATGCTCATTGTTTTTTTTCTTATCTTTACTGAATTCACTGTATAAGAAATGTACCTACGTTGTAGAGAATTATTGTTTTTATTGTTTATTAACTAGCCGTCATATGCTTTTTCTTCGCTTCTAGTGGTTAAGTAGAATAGCTAATAGCTAGACTTCGCCACACTGAAGCATATTTTTATTTCAAGTTTGTTAATTCCAGAACTTATTTGATTGATAAAAGTCGTTTTTATTTATTTATTTATTTATTTAGGAACAACCCATACTTTTGATCCGTTATCGAGTTTTTTATATAAATTATTTTTCCTTAATTCGAACTCTTTAAAATATTGCTTACTGTCGTTGTTTTTAGTTGTATTTTCCAATATATGTCTGATACGAGTAATCTGTTCGTCTTGTAATTGTGCCGAAGTGATCCAATCACTTTCTGTCAAGTCCACTTGAAAGACTTTAACAGAAAAATCATTATTTTTGATCGGGTTTCTACTAAGGGCATCAACGTGAGCCATTTTATTTCCAGCCCTGTATTCTATGTCGAATGAAAATTCTTGAATTTCAAGCCACCATCTTCCAATACGTGGTATTAAATCCTTTCTTGTTAAAGTTGTTCGTAATGCATTGCAGTCGGTGACCACTTTAAAACTTATGCCTATGAGATAAACTCGAAAATATTTTAGAGCATAAACCACCGCCATGGTTTCTAACTCATACGAATGGTAATGTTTTTGATCAGGAGTAGTTTGTTTGCAGAAATAAGAAAATGGTGTGAAAATATAATAGTATATTATAATATAAGTGTATAAGAGGGCATTTAAAGCACGCGCGACATATTTCAAAACACGACGCGCAGCGGAGTGTTTTGTAAGTCGCAAGGGCTTTAAATGCCCTCTTATACACGCATATCATACGCTATTTTTTATTACGAATGCATCATAATCTCAAAAATGTTGTAAAACTGTTCATTCATTTTGATAAGTAGTAATTTAAATGGCAGGTATGCAGGTAAATATCTAGGTAATGAAGGTAGATCGAACGTTTCTATAGCAAACCTTTGAAAAGGTAGACGCATCATAATAGTTATTTGTGTACCAAGGCCGTAAAGTTGATCTTTTTTGGCCGAATCAGAAATTTGCGGCCGAGGCGCAGCCGAGGTCAAGCAAATTTCAGGTGAGGCCAAAAAAGATCATTCGGCCGAAGTGCACACAAAATTTTTTAGGCGAGTGTTTGTTCTTGAAAAAAGAATAAAATTCAACAGTAGCTTTAAACTTTATTGATCAAATAAATAATCCAGCAAAGATAGGTAGATACACAATTATTAATAACAAAAACTACGATAAAGATAGTGTGATTATAGAAAATTGCCGACTTTTCCGCCTGGTATCTTACATTGAGCTTTTTTTAAAAAGCAATCAATTTTGAAAACTTGCTGATGTTAGGTATTTCCGACTATAATTGTAAATTTTAACAGAGTATAACATAGGTGGACCTGAAGACCATAACGTTGAGGATTATTTAATTTTGGCATTTTCCGAAAAAAATGCAATAAAATACTTCTCCCAAATTTTTAATCATGCCGTTTTTTTTTAGCATTTTATGTGGAAATTTGGATAGATCTAAAATTAAAAACTTGGTTTCATTGTGGTTGCTAACTAATTGTTTATGTGTTGATGGTTACGGCACTGCGTTTCCGATTGTTTGTGTATTTTCACCAAAGTAGCGGCCGTAAAGTAAAAGCGGCCGTGAAGTGAAAGCGGCCGTAAAGTAATAAAGCAAATGCGGCCGTGAAGTGAATGCGGCCGTAAAGTAAATGCGGCCAAAAAAGATATACTTTAGGGATGATATTGAATCCGTAAAACTAATCTTTTTATGACAGTCGCCTAAAATAGTTATTTGTGTACCAAGGCCGTAAAGTTGATCTTTTTTGGCCGAATCAGAAATTTGCGGCCGAGGCGCAGCCGAGGTCAAGCAAATTTCAGGTGAGGCCAAAAAAGATCATTCGGCCGAAGTGCACACAAAATTTTTTAGGCGAGTGTTTGTTCTTGAAAAAAGAATAAAATTCAACAGTAGCTTTAAACTTTATTGATCAAATAAATAATCCAGCAAAGATAGGTAGATACACAATTATTAATAACAAAAACTAGGATAAAGAGAGTGGGATTATAGAAAAAATTGTTTATTTTCACCAAAGTAGCGGCCGTAAAGTAAAAGCGGCCGTGAAGTAAAAGCGGCCGTGAAGTAAAAGCGGCCGTAAAGTAATAAAGCAAATGCGGCCGTGAAGTGAATGCGGCCGTAAAGTAAATGCGGCCAAAAAAGATATACTTTAGGGATGATATTGAATCCGTAAAACTAATCTTTTTGTGACAGTCGCCTAAAAACATCATTTTATGCACGCTGAAGCGTGCGATAATCGTTGATTATGATGCATGCGTAATAAAAAAAGTCTTATTGATAACTTATACCAACACTTAATGCTAAAATAATTACACATACGAAAATATAAGGGAACAATGGTTTTACAATTAATAATTACAACACTTGTCTGGTTAAGGTTTAAAGTCAGGCCTATAGTTTATTACAGCAACGCGAGATGTCAGTACTGTCGCCCCTATAGTGTGCCCTAACTTGATAGTCAAAAAAAAATAGAAATCTGCATTTGATTAAATTGGCGATGGAAAGTTTTTTCTTTTTTTTGCGGAAATTCGAAGTATTATTCTGTTTTACATAAACAGGGTTGTAGTTTGGACCAACACAAATAATTTTGAACGTTCATCCGTCGGATTTTTTTTAAAAACAGTGTAGCCACAGGCGTATTTCCAACTATTCTTGCAGTAGCGAGAAAACTACAAGTTCAAAAAATTTGAAAAAAATATATGTCGCGTAGAATTGCAATAGTAGTTCGTATTAAAAATAACGGGAAACTTCATCTATTCGTTTTGAAATAAATGGTGAAAAACCACTTTTTTTTCAGTTTTTGCGATATATCTCAAAAATGGCGAGTCAAATTTGCTTAAAAAAATTATGGATTAAAGTATATCAATAACCATAAAACATATATTTTATTGGAATTTTTGAACACAAGGTTCAGAAAATGAGGGTTGACTTTAAACCTTAATACAACGTCAAAGTACCTAATTCTAAGTAGAATTCAGAGATAAACGGGTAAAACGACCGCCGTTCAATTCAGACAGAAGGTAAATAAATGTGATGGAAAACGGAGATAAAAATCTCAATTTAACAAAAGTGCGATTGTAGGGGATCGAAAAAGGCAAACAGCAAGGTATATGGTAAAGTTTCTGTTACATATAAATGGTCGATTTGTCCATCCACTCAACATGAAACTCTAGGAATTTTAGTAGAAGTGCTGAAGTAATTTAAGTGTTGAGGTAATGAAAATTATTTAGAGTCAGACGTAAACTGTAGGATTAGATTTTAAAGGTAGAGAGGAGGAATTTTTAAAATTTAATTATGTGTGTTATGGAAGTCAGCGTTTAGCAAAACTTAAGTTTATTATTTCTTTGAGTAATTACTAGAGTTAATATGGCTTAGTTTTCAACTTCACTCCACCAAGTGTATGCATTCTTTTGATAAGGAAGACAAGCAGTTATCAAGGTGTAGAGCCGAAATCAATGAAATTCTACTGTAAAACACTTCCGTATTGAATTTAGTAGGCATTCTATGGGCTTTTAAAATAGCTTTTAAAGGGGGTGTGACCCTAAAAAACGACTTAAGCTACTTAAATTGAGAGAAAAATTCTAAGAGCTCTCGTGAAATTATATAGGAGCTTGTGATGTCACAACCGCCGAAATCGCAGTTTTCTGTTCGTTCAGTCGTCAGTGAACCGTACTCCATACTTTAAGTTGTTGCAATTCGCTCTAGGAGATAATTGTCTTTTGTTTTAGAAAATTCTTACACGTGTTAATACTGTCCCTGATAATCCCGTGTGATGTCACAAAAACCTAGTTGTAACTTTAAACCGCCCTAACTCAAAACCGGATCATCGTAGCAAGATGCGCTTTAAATATTTATTCTTAGATTTTTTTGCACTAAAACTTTCATTTTTGGGTCACATCCCATTCAAGCTTTCCTCGGCGGCTACAGCTCGTTTTTAAAGGCGAAGGAAGTAGATGGGCATTGGATACTTTCAATGTAATAGATTTGGCTTTGCGTCTGCTCTAGTTTTCATTTAAAAGATTTTGTGACTTTATTAAGTTTCGAGTGAAAGGTTTACATTGTTTTTAAAGATTTCGAAAAGGGTTACATAAGCCTATAAAACTCGGTGCTTGAAGGACTTCGTTTGCATTTTTATTTTTTAATTTCAATTTTATTGGATGGCGCGTTCCGAAGTTATTACCTGGGAATATAATCGATCTGACACAAACGGGATAGAGAAAAGGTCAAAATTCGAAGCCTAAATGGATATAAACTAAAAGCGGGAGCGGGAGTAAATTAACCAGCTCTAGAGACTGGCCGAGAAACGTGAAATCGCAGGTCAACCCGTAAATGCAGCTACATAGCTTACATCTCTGTGTTTTAGTCGAATGTTATCTTATGCTTGTAGCAACGTAGCAACAAAGTTTTCAAGTGGTGATCTGTGATCTACTAATCATTCAAATTTCCCCATTAGTAAAACCTAGTCCATTGCACAAAGTACTGTTGAAAGAATTCAGTTTTGGAGAATATTTTTTAATTTGTACATTGAAAAACACTCAAACTAGGCGACAATTTTATTTTATTAAATAAAAAGCCTACAAGATTTCTTTGTCTCTAAGATTACAACGATTCCTTCTGTTGTGAGTATATTATTCAATATATGCTAAGTATTCATGCATGGAATAGCTTATTACCTTAAACCCAATTAACTCCAAATACTTCGACATATTTATAATTTTAATCTTAACTATATTAGTATTTTTCCATAACAAAACTTCTCAACAAAAATTGTTTTTCTACAAACGTGTTAAAAATGCAATTTTTAACACCCCCTCGAAGCATTAAACATGTTACTTTATCGCACTAGTGTTAAAAGTCTTTAAGGCACTAGTGTTAAAAATGAAACATCAAAATTTGAAAGCAAACGTCAAAAAAAGTTTGTATTTTTAATTATTTACATTAATATTAATGGTAAAATTTGAACAACTGAGGAAGCTCCTTCGGCCGCCTCCTCTATATTTTCCAAGGGATTGATGCAACCCTCTTTTTCTTGTGTATTTTGTTGCATTTTTAGCAATAAGCTCACTGACCACGATAGACTATACGACAGACTTTCAAGAAACTGACGAGACATTTCATTACCTGTAAAACAAGGTGCTGGTTGTTTGAATTTTTTGACAAATATCAACTTCAATAATTTTATGTAGGAAAGATGCTTCCAATTTATTATTTATTTAAAAATCCAATTTGTCACTGGTTATTGCTTGTTATTGCCGTTTGTAGAAAAAATATTGTATGATATTTGTGTTAAAAGTATTTTTAAGGCACTTATGTGAATTGCAGAATTCGCTTCGCTCATTCTGCAAACTTTCACATGCGTGCCTTAAAAATGTACTTTTAACACTTATATCATAAATAACTATTATTCATCTAGTTGATTACATAAAACCTTATTTATTTCCTCTGGACTTCAGACAAACAACCCTTGTTTGTACCTAAATTATTTAGTTATAATATCTAAGTCAATACCTAAATTATTGAATCATAATTGGTTTGTACTTAGATTAAATTTTCATTATGGATAATTCAAAACAAACCCATTGAGACTGTTATTTTTGAGTAAAGATTATTAGGTTTATATCATCATTCCATTAAGATAGAAATTAATATAAAAGGAGCTAAAAATTACATAGAGACTACTTTTAGATTTTGTACCATAGCGATTAGTTATTTTGTACATAATAAATATATTGAAAACGTCCCAACCGAGTAAGAGTTATTCTATATTCGAGTAACTACAACATTGTCCAGATCACAACATTGGTGATAGCGGTGAGATCACAACATTGGTGGCAGCGATCACAACACTTCTCCCAGTATGCGGAGAATTAGTTTTACTTTTTGGCGCAACAATAACAAAAATCGAGAAAAGTGGTTATCCGTGTTGTTCAGCACAGGCTAACAGTCACGTCGGACTGGAATCCGGGGGGATATTACCTAAAAGCCGACTATTTATAGCTGCGCCGGCAAATAATAGACCACCGACATGAGATGAATGGTGTAGTAAAATATTGTCGGGTAACTCGTTTGGCCTTTATACACCCGTCTTGAACCTCCAGAATGAGGGTAAATGGCACGATGTAACTGGATAAAAGTCAGCCGCGGTTTAAACAGCCGGAATGGAGTGATCTTATAGGGTGGTCCAAAAAAAAAAAAACGGAATTTTGTTTTTGAGCTGTAACTTTTTTTGTTGTTGACCAATTTCCTTTTGTTTAGGCTTGTTTGAAAGAGAAATAAACAGGCTTACGAAGCAAAGCGAAACTTTCGACATTTGAGAAAAAAATGGCGGACTCCTTCATAAATTGAAATATATTCAAATTTTTGTAAGATCAAATTTCACCTTTTTATATCCAAAAGTAGGTAATTTTTGAAGAAGTCTGCCAATTTTTCTCAAATTAGAAAATTCCACTTTGATTTGTTAGCTTGTTCAATTCTCTTCCAAACAAGTCAAAACCTAAGGAAAATGATCAACAAAAAAAAAGTTACAGCTCAAGAACAAAATTCCGTTTTTTTTTTGACCACCCTATATATTCTATATTGATTTATCTAGAAGGATAGGGCATACTTTTTCAAAGAATAATTTAAACTCAGTCGTCTTCCCAAGAGGTTCATGGGCTCCAGAAAAATTATAAATATCATCAAATTGAGAGCGAGAGAGAGACTGCACAAGGGTGCAACTAGAGAGAATAATTAAATAATTAGAGAAAAGTGACCAGGTTCAAACTTGTATAGAGCTAGCCGTTTTTACGCACTATTTACTGCTAGTGAAACCACACTGCTAAAAATCACACTGCGAAGTGAAAAAGATAAGGAATGCATTTTTTCCTCCTCGCGACCAGAACCAGACTGGTTCGATGCGGTACAGCCTGGTACGGCGGCAAAGTTTTCACGGCGGGGGGCTTTTTTGCAACGTTGCCACTGTGATCATAAAAAATAAATACGATTGTTTGGCTGTTTCCACAACAGATTTTTTAAGTAAATTTAAATACTTATATATTTCCACTATTTTTTGTTAAACTTTTAACATGTTTCGCTAAACTTTAGCTTCATCAGAAAAGTTAAAAAAAAAAAAATTAAATGTAGACATAAAATTGAAATTGACAAATATTTATTTGTTTATATTAAAAATTATTTTTTACTTTTTAGTTCAAGTTACTATAAAAGCGTGTATTTTAGTTTTTTTAAACTATATTTATTTGCGTTCTTTCTCAAGTCTTTTGGAGGGGGGGGGGGCGCCACTGTGTATGTTAGTATGTGTGTAATGCATGCAGTTCGATGAAGGTTTCACTTCTACTGGGTGCGTCCCTGGCGCCATAGGGCGGCATATTTCTTCGAAGCGCCTGCCGCAAAGAAATCAGTTTCGTCTGGAAAGACAGTGCAGTAGATATTTTTTATAAATTTGATTCCTATTTGATTTGTATAGTGCCTTATGTCTTATTTTATATAAAACTGTTTTATTAAATTTCTCGTACTCCGCCCGTGCTTCATTTATTATTTTGTAGAAATGGCAAATGCCCACGTTTGAATTGAGAATAAGTGAAAAAACTTTCTGAGGCGTGTTTTTTTTACAACTTTTAGATCAAAATTTGGGTTAGTTTGGGTCAGTCCAAAAAAATTTGCGCGCCTCTGGGGCTTCCCCCTGAGTGTGTGCACCGCCAACTTTTCCTCTCACCAGCCGCCACTGGTTTACTTGTCTAAAATGACATTAATAATAACAGTCATAACTGTCATGTGTTGGATAATAGTATATTACATACCGAGTAGGAAAGTGTTTTATTACTGTCGAGAGATTTATATAGTCGAGACGCGAAGCGTCGAGATTGACTATTAATCTCGAGACAGAAATGAAAACTTTCATCCGAGGTTTGTATACTATTTTATTTGCAAGCACACCATTAATTATGATTAGTCAATAACCTTTTTTAATATTAAAAAAATACAACAAACATGCCAAAATGTGTCATTCGCTGCTTTGACGTTTTTACCTGACATGTTCTCATTGTTGCCAGCAAAGGTAAATAAATTAGAGTGAGGGAAATCGAAGAGGTAAGTGACACAGGTAAAGTGTCACTCCCAAATTTTTAAAAAGTCAGTAATGACAAGATTACATATATGATTGCAAATAATAGTTATTTATGATATAAGTGTTAAAAGTACATTTTTAAAGCACGCATGTGGAAGTTTGCAGAATGAGCGAAGCGATTGCAATTCACATAAGTGCTTTAATAGTACATTAAAATACAAGTTTCATAAGACGTCGCCCTTTAGAAAACTCGCCTCCGGCTCGTTTTCTAATATAGGGCTCGTGCGATAAAATGTCTTATGAAACGAATATTTTATACCATTTTTTCTATTTTGGTATTGTTTAATTAAAAAAACAAATTTTTCTTGGAAATTTTATTCTCATATTTCCAGATTTCATAGTTTAGGTTGGTAACACTACATGCCAAATATAGAAATCTTCTATTATAAAATAGCGAATGTCAGTTTGATGGCCATCAGTCAGTCAGTGTCACCAACCTCCGATAAGTAAAAAAGGAGTGTCACAAAGAGCTTCTTTTCGAAACTACTTTTAGTGTCGAAAAGACTTCGATATGACACCAAAATAGAAAAATAGTACATTAAAATACAAGTTTCATAAGACGTCATTTTATCGCACGAGCCCTATATTAGAAAACGAGCCGGAGGCGAGTTTTCTAAAGGGCGAGTGCGATAAAATGTCTTATGAAACGAATATTTTATACTATTTTTTCTATTTTGGTATTGTTTAATTAAGAAAAACAGATTTTTCTTGAACATTTTATTCTCATATTTCCTGATTTCATATGTTTAGGTTGGTAACACTACTTGCCAAATATAGAAATCTTCTATTATAAAATCGCGAATGACAGTTCGATGGCCATCAGTCAGCCAGTGTTACCAACCTTCGATAAGTAAAAAAGGAGTGTCACAAAGAGCTTCTTTTCGAAACTACTTTTAGTGTCGAAAAGACTTCAATATGACACCAGAATAGAAAAAATACTTTTAACACCAGTATCATACAATATTTTTTCTACAAACAGCAATAAAAAGCAATAACCAGTAACAAATTGGATTTTTAAATGAATAATAAATTGGAAGCATCTTTCCTACATAAAATTATTGACTTTGACATTTGTCAAAAAATCCAAACAACCAGCACCTTGTTTTAAAGGTAATTGAATGTCTTGTCAGTTTCTTGAAAGTTTGTCGTGGTCAGTAATGCTTTTTGCTAAAAGTGCAACAAAATACAGAAGAATAAGAGGGTTGCATCGATCCCTTCAAAAATATAAATGAGGTGGCCAATCGGGCTACCTCAGTAGTTGTTCAAATTTCACCATTAATATCAATGTATATAACTAAAAATACAAACTTTTTTTGACGTTCGCTCTCAAAATTTGATGCTTCATTTTTAACACTAGTGCGATAAAGTAACATTTTTAATGCTACGGGGGGGTGTTAAAAATTGCATTTTTAACATGTTTGTAGAAAAAAGTCTTTATTCAACTTGAATGTTTGCATTTAACCTTTTGTGTCAAAATTGACGCTTTTTACAACTTCTCATTATTGACTGAATAAGATTAAGTTTCTATTTATTGTCTTCTATTTCAGTTCCCCCTCAACGACCAAGAATAGAGTTCAACGGAACCCAAGTACTACCCGGTCACAATCTGACGACGCTTCACGGCGAAGTCGCAGTCATAAAATGCGTCTCGCATTATGGAAACCCGCCTCCGATATTGAAATGGTTTTTAGGTAAGTTTAGCAGCCAGACTTAACAATCAAAATCAAAAATATAAAGAAAGTTTTTAATATAATGTGGGTCATATAATATGGAATTATAATATAGTTCAAAAAATGATAGTGTCAATAACTTGCTCACAACCATATAATTTCAATCGGGTTTATAGGATTGTCTGTGTTCCCGAATCCCGGTTAGTACCATCAGCTAAATTGTTTTTTTCGTCCTTTTTTCAAATATCTGGTCCGCCTTTCTATTATACTAAAAGTCAGAAGAGTACCTAGGGAACTTTTGTGAACGTCCAGAAATATGAAATATATATTTTGCCGTGTTACTTTGATGTTGAATAAGAATGCAAAGAAACTGTTGCTATCAATCCATCGAGTGCTTAATTTTCAAAGAAAAAATCATCAGTCCTATTCATAGCTAATCGTATATGGGGTGAAAGAATTATACTCTTAAAGACAAAACAATAGCTACCTATATCAATCTAAATTTATTACAATTTTGGATCTATTGTCGTTCAACTTGATCTACAATTAACAAAATTGAATAATTTCGAAACTCTTTACCAATATATCTCTTTATAAATTCCCAAAATTCCCTGTTTTCTACTTTTGTCAGATCAGTTTTATTATCGTTTCAGAACAACAAGAAATATCACCGTTAAGACGCCAAACCAACACCACAGAGCTCGACAATATGAAAACGTGGCTGGCGATGTCCGTCTTAGAACTGGCAATATCGAAAGAGAATCACGGTAAAATGCTGAGCTGCGTGGCGCTGCACGAATCGTACTCTACTAGATCTATCAGCATCGAAGTTAGATTGGATGTTATGTGTAAGTAATTATTATTGTCCAATTTGAATAAGAAACAAGTTGAGTTGAGGCTTGCTTATTTCTCACTTGTGAAAAGGATTATTTGCCCCCAAATTAGTCAGGTTAATTTTTAAGTCTTAAAGACGCAACTTTATTGCTTCGTGACTGTTTAACACCTTTTCATCGAAAACATTTTATTATCTGTTTATACATTGCCATTGCACACAATTTGTAACATCACTAAAAGTTATGAAGGAGTGGATATGGCCTAATATCGTACACTCAAGGATATATAATACAGCACCTTCCTTCTAGCCTGAGTTACTAGTAATTCAACGCCTAATTCTGTTCTTCTTACACAAATTAGAAATTTCTAGAGTGTAGATTACATAACTAATTTTATCGGAGGTTTACCAATGCGACTCTATCGGTAAAAAATACATTGGGATTATTAGAAAGGCGTCATCGATGTGAACCAACGAATACTTATTACCAGACAATCAAATACGTATAATCACTTACTTTATCTTTATGATAGTCCTTTCGACCCATTTTCCCTCCTCTCCTTTAATAGTTCTAACGTAAATGGTTGTGGTTTAAATTTACTTGTTGATGCTCCTAAATTTTCTTTGGACATAGCTAATCTAGTACGCGGTTTACGGCAAAGAAACATATCAGCTGGAATTTTACCGGCTGTTTGTTGTTTTCTTCTTCTAGGTCAAGGCTTGTTTTAATATTTGTCCTTTCAGCCGCGCCATTTGATTTTGCATCGTATGGAGAGGTTTCAGTACGATTAATTCTGTGTAGAGCAAACATTTTGAAATCTTTCAGAAATGAACTGTGGTCCGTTGTCTGAAACCAATTGTTTGGGTATGCCGTTGGCAAAAATCGTACGCAATTCATTATTTGTTGCATTAGAGTTAGTGGAAGGCATAATATTTGATGTCCACCCAATTAGGAGAGGCATCAATTATTTTTGATCAGCATGTCTATTAAGCAACCATACCAGATTCCTAACTAACCTTTTACTTTTAATAACTTAATGTTTTTAATGTAATAATTTTTGCGTGCGCAAAATAGGTACTTTGCACACGCAGTTGGGAGAGCAAAATTTAATTTTGCGCACTAGTACGGACAAGAGTTAATTTTGCGCACTAGTGCTGACAACATTCAATTTTGACAAATTACCAGTAAAAATATTCATTTACCCTTAGAGGTCTGTTTCCACAGAAATTACAAACCAATCGGAGCGTTTTTAATTGGTCCAATTCGCCAACAACCAGTTTCCTAACTATTTTCAACCAATGAAATTCGCTCTGACGTGTTTGTGATTTCTGTGAAAACGGACCTCAAATGATTGCATGAAAATTGACGTCAGTGTTTATTGGTCACTGTCAAATACCTAAGTGTCAAACAAATTAATTCATCAGTTTTTCTTTGGCTATTATTTTAACTACATCGTGAGCCTGAGCCTAGATACTCACAAAAAAAAAGGAAAATATTGAAGCACAAGAGAACGACGAAATACCAGAACATATTTTAGATAGAGCCGCCAGTTCCTGCAATGCAATAGCCTAAAGGTCGTCCCAAAACTCTGTTTTGATTTTTTTTTTAAATTTATTATCTCATTTTTTATTTTTATAAATTTTCTCGCTCGTAGAAAAAATACTGTTCCTGACTCTTGCGCAAAGTGTCTTGTTCGCACTCGGCTGCTGCCCGAACTCCGCTCCGCGTCGTTCGGTCAACTGCAGCCAGCGTGCGAACAAGACTTACTTTGCGCACTTGTTAGGAAATATACTATAAAACCTCAGTAGATATACTAGGAGAGTTCCCGACCGGAAGTGGCCCCATTCTCGTTCTGGGGCCCGCGCCCGTCATCAGAGAAGTCCCAAATTGAAGGGGCCTAACCCAGGTGAGCCTGTGCCCCATTCCAGGGTCCCATTTTTTCGGTGGGCCCCATTTTTCGTCAAGTGGAGGGGCCTAACCCAAGTGACGTCATCAAAGGGGCCACATGCTTGTCCCCGCTGCTAGACCCGTGGCCCCATTTTTTCGTGGGCACCATTTTTTTTTGGCAAGCCCCAATTTAAAGAGGCCTAACCTAAGTAGCAAGCCCCCAATTTGAATAGACCTAACCCAAGTGACGATAGCAAAGGGGCCATACGTGCTTGTCCCCGCTGCTAGACCCGTGGCCCCATTTTTTTCGGGGGCCCCATTTACATGAACTCATAACCTGAAATGAGATACCCCATACGAGATGACAGGTACGTGCGACGTTGTCGAAACTAATAATGTGCGACGTTGCCAATAAAATTTCCTTAAATCTAGGGAAAAATCGGAAAGGGGCCACTTGTCTCCGCAGCTAGACCCGCGGCCCCATTATCCATTATCGTATATGGAACCAATACAGGCCCCCAAATTTTGAGGCGCACGTAGCCTAGAACTCATAACCTGAAATTTGATGTCCCATATCTCGTGCTGGTAGCCTGAAATTTGTACAACGTATCTAGAACTCATAACCTGAAATTTGATACCGCGTATCTCGTACCTGGTACCTCGTACCTGGTACCTCGTACCTGCTACCTCGTACCTGGTACCTCGTACCTGCTACCTCGTACCTGGTACCTCGTACCTGGTACCCCGTTACTTGTAACAAGATACGCCGTACTGGGCCCCCTTTTTTCGTCGTCGTCGTTGGCCCCATTTTTCTAAACTAAAATATGGTCACATAAAAGACAACATCATCATCATCATTGAAAAAATAGTGCTCCAATTTGGACCCCATTTTTCACGGACTTGTAACGATTTAATTGGGGGGCCCCAAATATTATTTTTAAAATAATTATAATTTCTACCGTTCTCATAAACAGCAAAAACAGCAAGTTGATTGTGAACTTGCTTAATCGTGCTTATCACACGGAAGCGGCATTTCCTGCGACGATAATAAACATTGTTGTTATTGTTGTTCTATATTCATTCAAAGTCTAGTAAGTTATTCCAGCGTTCTTAAGTGACACAACGTTTTTTCAATGCTCCAGTTTCAAAAACATTTTTCTACGAAAATCTCATTCAAAGTTGGGCGTTGGATTATTTGAAGTTAATTGTGTTTATTACTAAAAAACTATGTAAGTAATTTTTTCATTAATCTTAATGACCCTGATAATAATACATTGGTCTATTTTTTTTTTTTTTTTTTTAGAGACAATCATGAATTTAGATCAAATAAACCAGGCGGCTTGTATTGAAGAAAAGCCCTATATGAAATTGAAGGACCTAGTTCCAAATCATCTGTATCCCATTATAAGTATAACAGTTGTTAACTCTAAATTTGGAGAAGTAGCAAAAGTAGACTTGGAAAAATGTACCTATCACATTTCTACCACAACGTTCAACCGAACCGATTAAACAAAATCTTGACCATTTCGAGGCTGGGAAATTTGCACTCATTTTCAAGTCTATGAAAGAGATTCAGGGACTAAATCCAACGGCGATTTTTGAAATTGTTGAATTGTAAGTTTACTATAATATAAACTATCCAATTGAAACTAATTATTTTAATTTTAGATTGGTTGGAAAACAGAAAACAGCACCAACAACAAAACTCGAAACGCAGCTGGCTGGCCTGGTACTTGTTATTCATTTTCAAATTTTAGTTAGATTCATGTTAAATTCTAGCGTCCTTAGGCGACCCAACGTTTTTCAGTGCTCATCCAGATCGAATTTTTCAACGAAAATTTCATTCAAAGTTGGGCGTTGGATTATTTGAAGTTAATTGTGTTTATTGCTAAAAACTATGTAAGAAATTTTTTCATTAGTCTTAATGACCCTGATAATAATACGTTGTTCTATTTTTAGTTTAATAATAGAATCAAAATTTGACCACTTCGAGGTTTGGGCTCTTGGAACGTGTCTTTGAAATTGTAAGTATATTATTTTTATTATATAGCATACAGTACATTTTTTCTCTTTTTAGATCTATTTTCAGTGCTCATCCAGATCGAATTTTTCAACGGAAACTTAATTCAAATTGGGCCTTGCCTCAATTATAATTGATTGTGTATTTAGTGCTAAAAACTATGTAAGTAATTTTATCAATATTCTTAATGAGCCTGATAATAATACGTTGTTCTATTTTCCATAGACAAACATGAATTTAGATCAAATAAACCAAGCCGCCTGTATTGAGGAAAAGCCATATTTGAAATTAAAGGAACTAGCCCCAAATCATCCGTATCCCATTATAAGGATTGCAATTGTTAATTCAAAATTTGGAGAGGTAGCGAGAGTGGAACTAGAAAAAATATCACTTTTCTCCCACAACGTTCAACCGAACCGATAAGACAAAATATTGGTTACTTTGAGAATGGGAAATATGCACTAATTTTCAAGGGTATGAAAGCAATTGAAGGCTTGAATTCAACAACCATTTTTGAAATTATTGAATTGTAAGTATACTATATAAATTATTGAACTGAAACTAATCATGTTGATTTTCTAGATCTAATGGAATTGAGAAAGCCAGAACAATAACAACACCAACAACAAAACGTCTCAACTAGACCACGAAATAAGAAATCAGACTAGTCGGAGAGGATTTTTGTAATTATATGACAATAAAAGCACGTTATTATCTAATAATTGTTTTATTTATAAAATATTATACAAGTTATTGTGGGTTTTGGTACTTCCAATATAATTATACAATACATATACATTCTTAACACTACATGAACGAATACTAATTTTATGATAATTGAAATCAGTGGGGCTTATAAACCAGCTTGGGTACTTTACCTACTGAAAATTCTAAATTAATTATAGTTAGAGGATTTACATTAATTTTAACATGAACTTTGATTAGAAATTCTTGTTTAACATAGCCTTCAACGTAAACAGTATCAATGTCTTTTAAATTGTCCTGAAGCACTTGATTAAGTTCTCCATAGTCTACACAGCCTGTATTGTATGGAACACCATGAATATTGTGGGATACATAGTTGAGTTCTTTCTTCTGGGCTTCATTCAACTCACGATGTCGAATTTTTGGTTCAAATACGGAACTTCTAAGCAGTTTCCCATCACAAAAAGCCAATTCTTTAACTTGAAAAATCAGTAGAAAAGTAACATTGACCGTCCAAAAGCACAAACTCAATCCTTTTCTGCGAATGCTTGATAGTCACTGGCTACATCAATGTTCTAACGTTACCTGATAAAGGTAAGTATTCAAATACCCGATCATGTACGATTATACAACAGGCTCGTGTATCTTCCGAAAAATTCTCCGAGCTTTGGAACTCTAATTTGACATCAGTCGTGTTGCTTTTGAGGGATTCGTTCTGTTTTGAGCAGTCTATAACAAATAATGCCCTGTTGGCAAAATTGGGAAGGTCCAGCAATGGTTCACTATTGGTTTTACCCAAATACGTGTTTTGAAATTCGGTATACATCCGGTATGCTTCTGCAAACTGTTTGTCATCGAAATTAAGATACAGTGATTCATACGGATAAACTTCAGAGTTTAGATACAGCTTGACATCTGTAATGTCTAAATTATCGAAAAGAGTAATATCATACCGAGGATTATCTTTTCGGTTTTTCTGGAAAAACACTATGATATATCTGGCTCTCTCGGACATTGATTTCACAGTCCACACGTCTCGCTTGGATTTTCTCAATGTAGGTAACTCATGAATCTCCCAACTTCTGAATGGAATAAATATGGGTTTGTTGTTCGAAATATCTTCCAATAATTTCAATTTTAAAACATCGTTTGGATAAATGTGCCTCACCCTCAATTCTACTGTGTCTAAAGTAATTTTTGCTGTTTTATCTCCAGTCGTATTGATGTAACAGTTATCATCATTTCTAGCTCTGACAAGTTTTATTTTCTGTCTTCCCATAATAGCCTTATTGTAATCGGAAAAGATATTTAGTAAAATCTTCAAGGGTATCAGGAAATTAAATTTGTTCCCCGCTAAAGATTTCACTTCACCCTTAGGCCAATTCCATCCAGCTCTACTCTCTTGATCGTTGAGACATAAAATATTCCTCACTGTGCTAGTAAGCCCCGGATCTCGAATATTATCAATTTCTTTGCCATTTAATTCATAAGTGATAGATTCAAATAGGAAAGCACCTGCATTAATTGTTAGATTACATTTTCCTGTCTTTCCAGCGGTAACGTCTTCACTAAACTTTCCTTCAATGTATACTTCGGCTTGGCTGATATCTATAAATGCATCTTGTTGATTGATAACAATTTCTATTTCATCACTATAGTTGAAAGAATTGGTGAAAGGATGGTAAATATGCCATTCCTCTCTCGCTACGGACTCATCGGTGTTGACCGACTGAAATATTTGCAGTTTTCCTGATACGATATCCATATTGGGAAGCCAGAGATCTCAACCCAATCAAACTTTTATGTGTGAGCGTTTGCTTTGACGCTTGACTGCAGACTGAGCTCGAGTTATTAACACCACTGTTGTGTGTAAATAGCCACCAGTTTTATTAAAAACCAGGACCATATTTCTTAAGCTCTAATCTCACTATGATCTCCTCTCCTCGGAAATTAACTGGCCGTCCTTCTTGATCAAGTATATTATTAATTGTTATATTATCTATACTGTCCCTATTGATAGGTAGATATATCAAGTTTCGAGGATCTATTATAATTCGGTATCCAGGATCCACAGCTGGAGTAAATTCGTATAACGTATGTGAAGGATTACTATTGAAGTAGGAACCAGAGATGATGTTGCACTCTATCCGTATACTAGCCACCGATATTATCTCAACTGGCAGATCGGATTCGTGTAGATAATTCTTTTCCAGAGATTTTTCTGAAAATCCCAAAAGTTTTCCTATACTATCCTCAGGCTTGAAGTTAATATCATATATAGCCTTTAGTTCACACTTCAATGTATTGTTGTTTGGTTTAAGAGAAATATTTTCTGTTGTAGTCGTACTTAATTGTTTTTGTAGATAGGCTTCAATATCGGTAACCTCGTACGACCCGGTTGGGATTTCTATTATTTGTTGTTTTCCTGTAACGCTATAGTAGAACCTGTTTCGACCTGGTTCAATGTTGGGAATGGAATTCCACGTACTGAGTGAGATGAGAGCTAATGAATAGTTATAACTAGAATCAAGCTTGATGGGTGGTGTAATATCAACACTCAAGCGACTTGTTCGACCTTTCAACGTGAATGTCTGAGACATGACTGAAATAAAATCAAAACACAATTACTTTATATAGATTTATTAAACAAAAAACCAAGTACAAGATGTCCACAATTGTAGGAGTTATATGACTGATACTGATCATAGTTGAAAAGTATCTTACAATTTTTAAAATAACGAACGAGTTCTTTTGGTGGATTTAGGTTCCCAAAACTATCAAAGTAAACAACCGTGTTTTCCTTTTTCTTATAAGCTACCCAATGTGATCCCGATCCCATATTCGTATCCAAATTAAGAACCCCGCATTCGGTTTTCTTTGAAGACGATGGTAAGGTATCTCGCATAAACACGCCTCTAAAATTGAAAATTTTAAGTTTTTTAACGTATCGCTTGATATCTTGATCACTTAGTGGACGATCGGGTAGCTTTATTGGAAGTTTTTTGACATCTTTTTCAGGTAAAGTCCATATCCGGTCTTGTGTTTACTAAGATATAATCCACTCCCATTTTTTCCTAACGCAATAGCTTCCATCATTTCGTTGTGTCGTTTGGACTCGACAAGTTTATCTTTCGCAGAACGAGCGTCATTCACTGCTTTTGCCACCCCTGCCGCGCCCCCACTTAAAGCGCCCAGCGCGCTAAGTCCGGCAAACAGAGGTATAAGAGGAATAATTCCACCTACTTTTGGTACTGGGATAACTCGTGGAACTCGAATCTTTTTGGGTCCCCCAGCTTCTTTGATTGTCTTACGAGCTGCTTGAAGCGCCGATTTAATAAAGTCTTTTATTCCTCTACCACGATGCTTTACTTGCTTTCTAATATTAGCCACAACATAGGATTTGAATGGTTTCAAACTTTTCGATCGAGCCATGCTGAGTTTACGTTTAGTTTTCTTCTAACCGAAATTGCGAAATCCTATCCTTTCACCCGTTCCCACGATATATTTTTTAGCACTTTATCTGGCCGATGTCTGTGTTGTAGATCCGTGAATTTCAAAAGAAAGCTTGTTGATGTAGCTATTTAAAGGACCAACACTCGATGGTGTATTCATTAAGAATGAAACAGAGGTAGAGTGAACATTGTTTATATACGATGCGGAAGATGAAGCAGAAAATCAACATAAAGATCGATAACTTTGACATTAATAAGTTGTTATGGTCTGGAATTCGTATGGTTGCACTAATCACTTTGCTTGTATTTTCCCTCATGACTATTGAGTGAATCATTTTGCTTGTATTTTTCCTTCTTGACTGATGGGTGAATTTTTCGTTATTTCAATTCGTATGGTACCTTGGTATGGTACGCGGGCGACCTTCACTCAAATTTCGCGCACGACCTAGAGGTACAATTGCGCCGTCGTAGGGTATCAATTACTAATGCTAGCTCTGTCAAATCTTCAAGTAGAAATATTGATCTGGGGTGCGACGTATGTGCAGGATGATTCCGTTTTCTTGGTAATTTCAGGATGACCAATGGATTTGTTCGGGTTCGAACTTTTCTATGTTTTTTATGAATATTCATAGGTATAATTTTTGAATTTGCCGGTTCCTGAGAGATTGGCATTCCTGATGGGCCATGTACAATTTTGGTAAAAAGGAGGAAATGACGAGCTGGCTGGATCGTGAAGGGACAGAAAGGAATAAGGCGTTGTGCGAGTGAATTAATTTTTGTGTCCTTTCTGGAAATTGCCGTTGAACGGGATTTAATTTGCACAATTTGCAGTTACAAATGTCGGGTTAGTTTC